>JAECUM010011668.1:0-29121 GCA_016617855.1 Megalonaias nervosa | reverse complement strand
ATATATATATATATATATTTGCAGTATGATTTCCGGGGGGGGTCAGGTGACCCCCCCCCTCCTTGACCCATGCTGCGGGCGCCCATGGGCCCAAGGTAAGATTCATGCAGGCCAAGATAGGACTGATGCAGGCCCAAGGTAAGACTGATGCAGGCCAAAGTAAGACTGATGCAGGCCCAAGGTAAGACTGATGCAGGCCAAAGTAAGACTGATGCAGGCCCAAGGTAAGACTGATGCAGGCCAAGGTAAGACTGATGCAGGCCCAAGGTAAGATTGATGCAGGCTAAGGTAAGACTTATGCAGGCCCAAGGTAAGACCGATGTAGGCCCAAGGTAAGACTGATGCAGGCCCAAGGTAAGACTGATGCAGGCCCAATACATTGCATGCAAGATCAGTATTTACAGTTTACATACTTCTATGTAATGAAGAATCAATAGTTTGCTGTAGTCTAGCTCACGGTCGACTGCTCTAAAGAGGAAACACGTCAATAATGAACATTTATGAAATCAACTGATAAACGAAACATAAATCTTCTGTCTCTCTCAGTCGATTATCAAACCAGACAGGCAGGGACATTTCAGTTGGGGGGGGGGGGATATGTGTGAACAACTTCATTTCTTTCATATGTCCTCAGTTTTCAAAACTCTGACAAATCTGAATTATTTTCGATAACTAAACAAATATTATGATCAATTGTCGATATAAACTATCACCATCTTCCATGTGACAGCTAGAGTTGAGGCTAGAAGAAACAAATTCCCAGGGCTAACCATATGCAAAGGGACGTATCTGTGGACTTGAGGCGATATAGCTCAGATTCGTATCTTGCAAGGAAACATTCAAAGTTCACACAAATTAACCAAATGTTGACAAAGAACAGACTTTCATAAAAGGACGAAAGGTCAGTCTTATAAGCCTAAAACATTATGTTTGTAATCCAAAGAATAGTTAGCAGTAAAAACATATTTACTGTATTTGTCACTTATCATGAACCCTGATATATTTTCTTAATGCGTTGAGCCTGTTTGTTATTTAAACTATCAGATTCAAGGAGATAAATACATGTTAACTTTTTGTACGTTGTGATCTTCAATAAATCGCCTATAGATTTGAATTGGTATTAACAATTATTTTAATCATTGAAAAGTTCGGAGCATAGATTAACAATGTCTTCATAGAAAAGATCTCCAAAATTTTCAATAAAACTAGCAGATTGGACAAATCGAAGGTACTTTACTCACAAAAGACATAATACCTAATCGATCCGTCACCGACTATGCGCTTTAATAACTTCATATAATTGTTACAACTGGTATGGCAGTCTCGACATTATTATATGTCTTAAATGTCAAACGGAGATGGCTTTTTGATAGGTACAGTACCCATACAAAAATCGTTCAGTATCGTATCGTAGTGGGGGTACAGAAGTAGGGAAGGAGGAAAGGGGAGCAGGCTTCGCCCACCCCATCCCCTCTGACCCTGAGCACGGTACAGTTTAAAATGGTACGAAAAGGAGACCGTACGATTAGGAAGACATATTAGAACGCTACGAAATGGTAGTATACAGTAAGAACCGAACGCTGACCGGGTAAGATAATATATAAACAAACTGAACGGTAGGTTTTCAATGTTTGGAACTTATACTCTTTTTAACAGAATTTACTGGGAATCGATTAGCATTTCTATGAATACGTCAATTTATATCCTTGTTCTTCAGAATACTGTATCTTCCAGTGATGAAAAAGTTAGCTTGGGACATTACGCCGCTGTAAAGCTTCTTACATAATCCTATATTCAGTTATTATACTTTGAAATAGGCTATATTGCCATAGTTGAAATAGGTTATGTGGCCTTAGTTCAAATAGGTTAAATTATCTTAGCTGAAGTGGGTTGTGTAGCCATAGTCCAAATAGATTATATTGCCATAGTTCAATACGTTGTGTGGCCATAGTTCAGATAGGCTATGTTGTCAACATTTGAATAGGTTATGTTGCCATAGTTTCAATAGGTCATGTTGTCATTGTTAAAATAGGTTATGTATTAATTATTGAAATAAGTTATGTTGCCATAGTTCAAATAGGTAATATTGTCATAGCTGAAGTATATGTTGCAGCAGTGTTGCCATAGTCCAAATAGGTTAACTTGCGATAGCTCAGATAGGCTATGTTGTCATAGTTGAAATAGGTTAAGTTGCCATAGTTGAAAAGATTATGTTGCTGTAGTTCAAATAGGTTATGTTGGCATAGTTCAAATAATTTATCTTGTCATAGTTGAAATAAAATATGTTGTCATAGTTGAAACAGATTTTGTTGTCATAATTCAAAATATGTTATGTTTCCATAGCTGGAATAGGCTATTTTGACATTGTTCAAATAGGTTAAGTTGCCATACATTGTACAAGTAGGTTATGTTATCAAAGTATAAACTCTCTAATACTTCACTGAAACACCACCAACCCCCCCACCAACCCCCACCCCCACCCCCAGCCACCCCAAAAAATTACAAATTCGATACTTTTGTACTGGAACGTTTTCATTTATGGCTTTGGAATGACATGCTGTCTGAAAAGAGTTTGGTTTGTCAGCTTGTGTCCCCTTGCGTAAATATGCCTTTCCCAATACATCACACGGGAGAAGAGATGTCATTTTGCATTTTCTGGGACGGATTCAGAATGGCAAATGGAAAATATAAGTCTTATCTTTCTAAAGTAATAAAGTAATATATATATATATATATATATATATATATATATATATATATATATATATATATATATATATATATATACCACATGCATTAAAAAATAACATGCATTTAAAGTGTTGGTATAAAGCAATTTGATATACCAATACTATTGGTATATCAAATTGTGATCCGCCCATGGCGCAATAATACGCATACATAAACATTTTCGCGAGCGTCTACAGTTGATTCTAGATCAATGATTAATTTCCACACAGTAATCACTACTGACGTATGAAAAATAACGATGAAAAGTATTAATAATCCCCGTTTTCTAAATTAATTTAATATAGTACACATTAGCATCACAATCCTTTCTGCTTTCTGTTCTCCCCACCCCTCTCATGCATAACGGACATACTGCGCAGAAATGTGGAATGAGAGAGAAAAGGAATTTGGGCTGGATTAAAACTTTGAAACAGAAATTACACCAAGTAACCTACAAGAATATGGTTCGTCCTAACGATACGTGTGCACTTTCCCTGGGATTTATCTACAGTGTTTATCAATGATACAATGTTGCAAACCTGTAAATTCCTCGGTTACGTGGTACACATACTGTGATATATTTAATGTTATGTTTTTTTGTTTGTTTTTTCTTAATGTTCTAAAAAATCGATTATTATTATTTAAATATGAAAATGTCTAAAGGCCTCTCTCTCTCTCTCTCTCTCTCTCTCTCTCTCTCTTGACCATAGTAGCAAGATACGGGCTAAAATCTATGAACTGACGAACGTAGATTTTATTTTGTGACATCTTACGATATCTCTGGACTTATGAATGATGGTAAAAGTTAAGTCAAACCGACCAAAGGATGAGAGAGAGAGAGAGAGAGAGAGAGAGAGAGAGAGAGAGGGGGGGGGGGCTTCGTTTCCTTTTGATGAAAAATTTATACATCTCGTGGTATATCATTGATACAGGGTACATACTACATTCCCATCCGACATCCTTTCATTAGGTCCATTCAAGTGGCGATAACATTCAATGTAATCCGTTTTGTTTGTTCTATGAAAAAGAAGGTATTAGTTACAACAGACAGGTTTTGGGCACTGTTATGAAGTATTTTAAGTTAAAGTGATTTCAGATTTGGAAATGAATCAATACGTTAATTTCCTTATACACAAAGATATAGTATTTCGTTACGTGAAAGGTTCATTTTATAAATTAAATTCACAATTGCTGCCTCTGCGACAAAATCTGATGTCCTGACACAGAAAATGCCGAGTCGGGAGCAATTGGGAATCTTCAGTTTTCAGTTAAACTCCTCTTAGTATCGCATAAAAAGATACAATAGCTTACACTGTAACAATTTATGAATAGAAACGTTACATATTGCACGCTTCCACAGACTTATCATTTCCAGCCAAAATAGACAAAGCATGTTACACAGCTAACCTTTCTAACCAGCTAAACACATCCTGTTAAAAACCTCTGAACCAATGTTTAGACAATAGGTGTGGGGTTTATTCGGGGATGTTGTTGTTATTGTTATTGTTTGGGGGAGGGGTTGTTTCTCCCTGTACATTTCAACATGGCTGCCTGATGTTCAAATCCCATTAGAGGATATGATCTTTTCACCCTTTTCAACATCGACTGATTTATGCATCTAATTTAAATTGCAGCCTTTTATTAGATCCTAGACAGAAAGACGTTACATGAAAAAGTAACCAGCGCTGAATAGCTGGTCATTACAGTGTATTTCCTAAGCTAGCCATGCTAAGTAATGGAAGCTTTCATCTTTTGAACAGGACATCGAGGGCCATGACATAAAAAGTTGATAATTCAATTAATTTGTAAGAAGCAATCATTCTAACTTTCCTCAGAGACACGTTTCTCCAATGCATGCGAAGAAGCGATAAATTATTGAAGAGTTGTGTCATTCGAGGTTGATGGATTGCTCGCCACTCACATGAACATGCGCAAGGGCCAGGTTTCTGAAAGTCTCTCATCGACAATAATAGCTTTTGCAGAAAAGTGTAAAGGAACTCTTTCACAGACGTTTAGCTGATATGTAATCAAAACATTTTCTTATGGCTGTGGAAGTTGTGCGAAAAATAACCTTGTGGGAAAGATATTACATATTCCCCCGTAAGAAAACTCAGAACAACGACTTTTGCAAGAGTTATAAACTGACTTGTTTCGAATCTAATATAGCACGAAAACAGTCTATGAAAATCAAGTCAATCGAAATACTGTACATCTAAAAACAAAAACAGGGAAAGAAATATCAAACATCGTTAAGCACGAATAGCATATATACCGACGTATTGTTTACTTGGTAAATTAATTAATCAAACAGTATATTCTTTTGGAGGTCATCATCATCATCATCATCATCATCATCATTAAAATAGTTTTTGTCTAATGTCGTCAGTTGGTTATTAGTTCTAAGAAAAACATAACCAATGGTAATTTGCAATATTTAAAAAAAAAAACGCGAAATTTAATTTTACATGGGAATGAGTGCATCTAACCACATACTTCTATCATATTTCTTTCGATTTATCTTGTCATCTCCGACTTACTTTTTCAATGACTTTAGGTTCA
Organism: Megalonaias nervosa; assembly: GCA_016617855.1. Lineage (NCBI taxonomy): Eukaryota > Metazoa > Mollusca > Bivalvia > Unionida > Unionidae > Megalonaias > Megalonaias nervosa. The sequence continues at coordinate 23,832 of JAECUM010011668.1, read as the reverse complement.
GATGTAGCAGATATGAGTTAATGTGATCTACTATCATTTTCCTCATGGTATAGATGTATTAAATCGAATTATATTTTGTGTCGCGTGCAGTGATTGTTTAAATTTATTTTTATAATTTTCCAAATTTATACGTGTTTTGCATGGGGACAGTTATACAATGGCTAAGGTCAACAACTGAAGGAATATCAATTTTCAATAGAACACAATTTTTAATAGGTTTTTCATTCCAGAACATGATTGCTCTCAGTTTAAGTCTAAAGTTTTAGTCTGAACATAGTTGTTTGCCAAAAAGTTGAATATACAAAGAAAAAGGATTGAAAACATCTTTCACAGCTCACAAATCTCTCGATCTCGATCGAGAGAGAGAGACACACACACACACACACACACACACACACACTATTCGTAGGGAACGGTGAGAGAAACTAGTTAAGTTTGTGATTAATGAATCAACTAACATGTACGTTTTGGACAAGCCTTCCGATCACGACAGTTTAATATGAGACCACGCTCACCTTCATGTAACCTCTTCATAGTTAGATAACTCTGATAACTACTTAAAACATTTTTCATTAATAAACCAGATAACACAATCTCGTCCTTCATATGACCTCTAGTTCATAATTTCGGTTATGTCTATTATTATCTAAATTAACACTACAATGTGTGCACGGGCAAAAAAGTATGCTGATAAATTGGTAAAAATGTTCGTTTTTATTACAAATATTTACATTTCCTTTTGTATCGATATATTCTGGTTTGTGTTATATTTACGTTGTTTCCAAACAAATGCTAATTCGGGTCAATATTGATACTAAGACGTCAGCTATCAAGTTATTATATAAGCTACACTCAGGAATGAAATGATAATAATTAGTAATAAACTTTCCTTAACGAGGATAACACATTTGGTCATGACTGACCCATCTGCCATGTGGTCCTCAGTTTCGTATTTGGCTATGTTAAAAACAAACAACACACAAAACAATTCAAGATCAAGCACATAATCAGGTATCGTCGCACACTCATTCATACATATTTAACATGAATGACTATGTGTGACTATACTGGGAAACATATACACATATGAACAATATTCAATACACAGGTACATACATTTCAGCATAAGTTGTACGTATTATATATCATTTATGGATATAATAATAAAGTTTTCTATTCTGGACATATCATTTATCAATATAATGATAAAGTTTTCTATTCAGAGCTTTTAATATGTCATTTCAGCTGGTCAAGAAAGAGTTTCTTTAATGATATTCTAAAAGAAGCAAGGTAAGTTGAGTTACGTATCCTCAGTGGTAAGGAATTCCATACAGTGGGTGCTGATACTATAAATGAGCTTTTGTAAATGATTGGTTTTCGACCACGGAATCCGGAGATCGTTGTTAGTCATCGATCGGAGATTACGCTCAGTATTCGATGATCTAAAATCAGTTAGGTTAGATATATAATCTGGAGAAAGACCGTTTAAAGACTTATATGTCATTATTCCTTTAAAATAAAGAATACATTTTTATAGGTAGCCATTGCAGACGTGAAAACAGAACATTCGAGGGAGTCGTAACAGGAAGTTTCAGTATTATTCGGGCTACCCTTTTCTGGAGTTTATCAATTCTGGACAGATTATAATTGGATGTGTTTCCTCATACGGCACAGCTGTAATCTATCAGTGGTAGTATATAACCCGAAAAATAAAGTTCAAATGATTGGGGAGGTAGAGATTGCGAAAGCAATTTTAGCAGAGTTATTCTTTTGACTACCATTGCACATAGGTGATCGATATGTGCATTCCAGCTGAGATGCTGATCAATGTAGATACCAAGAAGTTCTTTATTTTTTGACAATAGATACGTCTAAGTCATTTTGAGTTAGAAGTAAATGCATGTTAGTAGATAGACGCTGCCTTGTTCCGATTGTCATACATTTCGTTTTAGAGACATTAATATGCGTTTTGTTTTGATGACACCAAACTGATATATTGTTGAGGTCGATTTGAAGTTTATTTTAATGGAGTCCAGAGATTTACCAGATAAATGCAATGTAGAATCGTCAGCGAAAAGATCTGTGTTAGAGTGCACTGGATACAAGGCTAAGTCATTGATAAATAGTAGAAAAAGAAGAGGCCCTAATATAGATCCTTGAGGAACACCACTTAAGATATGACATGGTTCGGATGTATATTTACCCGTACAAACAACCTCGTGTATGTTAGTGAGATACGACGTGAACCAGGCAACTGAATTTGGAGAAAACTTGTAGGCTGAAAGCTTTTAATGAGCACCGAATAGTCAACCAGATCGAATGCCTTTTTAAAATCAATGAAGATTTCGCCAGTAAGTTCGCTTGATTCTACTGCTAGTAGCCATTGGTCTGTAAGTTTGGTCAATGCAGTTTGACATGAATGATTCTGTCGAAAACCTGATTGTGATTTATGGAGGAGTTGGTACTTGTCAAGATATCTGAAAATATGCTTGCTGACATGCTTTTCAATAATTTTGAAAGTATAGATAGAACAGATATGGGTCGATAGTTGAATGGGTCATTCTTTTCATTTCCCTTATAAATTGCGAATACTTTTGCTAACTTCAATGGCTCCGGGAGTTTACAGGAAGTGATACTACAGTTAATTATTTCTTTCAACGACTCTGAGATTGATGAATCCGACATTTTCAGAGTTTTGAGGTGAATTCCATCTAGACCAGCTGATTTGTTTGTGTCAAGTTCATTGAGAATATCAGAAGTGTCATTGTTATTAATGCAATGTTGAAACCAACATGATCGGGTACCCTTTCACTCACGAATTTAGTAAGTTTGTCTAAATTAGGCTCTGTAAGGTTAGACCTGTTAAGGGTTTGGGAGATATTATCAAAAAGAGGTTCAGTTGGTTTGCAATATCGAGCTCATCAGTTTAACTAGTGCCATCAATAATAATTTCACATGGAGCTCGAGGTGCAGGTTTCGTTGAAGTTAGATTTCGCAAGTGATTCCAGATGGATCTGTTATCAGAGCTTGATGTGATGACTTCTTTGAAAAAGGAGCGTCTGTGTTTTACAATGAGTGATTTGACTTTGTTCTGCCACAAACGATAGTTTGTAAAGTCTTTTTATTATAGTAGTTTCGTTTGCGTTGTACCTCTGCGATTTCATTGGTATTCCATTCTGGTTGTTTTGATCGTTAAATTCTTTTTTATGCATATGGGGCCGTGTTTATTTAGGATAGTAAGAAAACAGTGATCCTGACAGACAAGTCATAATCTGGGTCTATGTTAAGGAAAGTTATTGAGTTAATGTGTTGTGATAGTTCGGTGAGAAATTCATTTTCAGCAAAGTTTTAAAACATCTCTATTACATGTAGGAGTGTAAGTTGTTTTTCTTTGCGCTCTTTTGCTTACGAGTTGGACATATTGGATAGGGATCACAAATAGGGAAACATGGTACGTTTATCTCGTAGAGATTGGTAGGATGGGTAGTGTAGATGTGGTCGATCAGAGTAGAAGTACAGGCTCTTGTTGGAGCATTTATTACCTGTGTAAGGTCGTGTAGTTGTATCATATGTAGCCACTTAGTGTTTGTATCAAAGAGGAAATCAATATTAAAGTCTCCCATAATAATTACTTCATTGTTGGAAGATAAAGCAGCCTCTAACACATGTTCAAATTGGTCAGTCCATGAGGAGAGGGAGTTTTGGGGTTGGTAAGATGAGCAGATATAGATAGACTGACTATTGAGGAAACTTAACTCGATCCATATTGATTTTATACTAAAAATTTCAAAATATGTTCTTCTCTTGTATGTACATGACTATCCCTCCTCCTATGCCTTGTGGTCGATCTCGTCTTTCCAAAGAAAAGTTGCTAACAGAGATCGCACAGTTGGGTACATTACAATCTAGAAACGTTTCACATAGTCCAATTACTGCAAGGTTGGGTTCATTTTGTATCGTAAGTCTTAGTTCAGCGATCTTTGGCAAGATGTGTATTACACTGAGGTTGATAAGTTGCAAACAACCTATCTTTTTCAGACCAAAGGATGTACAGTTTACATTTTTCTCTGTCGTTGTAGAAATGAAGACAGATTTATTAGTTATTCCCCAGTCTGAGGAAGAGAGCTTATAACATTGGCATGTACAATTAGAATTAGTATTTTAGGCAGAGAGACAGTCGGAACAAATATCTCCAAAAACATGACACTTATTATTGACTGAGGTATATGTATTATAATCATTGTATCTAGATGGACGTACCTAAAGGTTATAATTATAGTTAGGTACGCCACGTCTGTCATGTGTGTATTGTTGTATGATCGAAGGGTCACTTTTCCAAGGCCTTGTATTACGTTCGAGTCTGCCTCGATAACCATGCCATGAACTCTGTGAATTATGATGATGTTTCTGTTCCCACCCATTACGGGCTTACATTGCAAGTCTGGGGCTTTTCTGTTGCCTATGTTGGTATTGCGCAGTTGGGTAGTGCTTACTCACGTTGGTAGGTGTTGTTTTGAGTACAGGAGTAACACTATGTATATATTTCAATAGGTTTTCTGTGCCCGCATCTTTCACGTGGATCAGGTCCGAGTGAAAGAAAGTAGATGGTAGCTGACCCGACGCTAGCAGAAAGCTGTCGTGGTTTGATACGTATGGTAGGTTGAAGGATCTGAAAATATTTATCAGCATGTCTTCATATTGCATCATACCCACGTCACGTCTTGCAATAAGGCCACATATAACGATCTTGTCTACCTGGACTAGCAACTGGTTGATGAGGGACATGTATTTGACTTCAAACTGGTTAATTCCAGATCTCTATCGGCGTCATTTTCACCTACTTGTACAATAATCGTATGGTATTTATTTAGGTCAAGTTTCTTCAGTTCTCTTTTGAGATTGTCAGTGGTGGCACCAGGGTATGACTTCACATGTACCTTGCGTGAAAAGCGTCTGGTGTTAATACCTTTCAGGAGAGATGATCCTGTGATCAGTGTCTTTGTTGGTTTTGGAAGAGAACGAATATGTCGATTTTGATCTGTTTGAGGATGTTCGTATCTTTCTTTAGCTCGCGTTGGTTTACCAGTTCCTGGTTGACTCTTGTCGGTCTGACTAGTGGCCGTTTGATTATCTGACTTTGGGTATTTCGTATTAGTTTTAATCAATTCTATTACATTTTGTGTTTTGTTCAACAATACGGCTGTTTTCTTATTTGTTTCAAGTTTGGCATCTAGTGTTTGTTGTTTGATTTCTTCAAGTCATAGTGAGGTTGACTTCTCATACACAGCCATGCGTTTTGTGATGCTGGATATTTGGTCGTTTATATTTGCAAATTTTGATTCCATACTGTTTGACAGAATTTGTGTTTGGTTTAAAATGACCGTTGTACAAGCATGCATTTCATTTATTGAAGCCTGAATCGTTTTAAGGTCTTTCGGTATTTTTCTACGTAGAGTACAGAGCCAGAATCCTATTGGGTCTGTTCTGCTAATACCAACACAAGTATCATGGTACGAAGACATGCAAATGTTACACCTTGTCTTATTTTAAATTTTGTTTTTGACTTGCCTATTGCTTTACAGTCAGACATACACTTATATTCATTATCAGCTTCAGCTTCGGTGTGTTTTCATCCGGGTTCGTCGATTTTGTTCGTTCTGTTGTTCGTTCGGGGTATCGCTATATGCAACAATGCTATTTTCATCTGGTTCGTCGTCTTCCTGTTCTGTAATAGGGTAATCACTATCTTTGAATGTGCAAGATGGATTTTTGGCCGGGATTGATTCTTTTTCTTTCTGGCATATTGATTTTGTTGACTGTTGCCTCCGTTTTCGAGCTTTTAAACGCTGTACCTCATTGTTGAGCATGTTACTGATGTAACGTGCTGCGCTTTCAAGAGGCGTCTTGTTATGATTGGGTAAATGAATACACATGTCGGCAAAAATCATATCTCTGTAGTGAATTTTGTTGAGCAGCATAATTCGTCAAGAGAGAAATCGCTGATCAAGGATGTGTATTTTTCTCGTAATTCCGTGTCAACTTTTGCAAGATCTTGATCCATTTTAACTGGTACAGAATGAAGGTTTCTCGTAGGTCGGTGGTTCTTTCCGGGGTTTTCCAGGGTTCTTCTTCCACCATTAATACTTGCCGCCATGTATAGCCTATCTTGTGCTGAAAAATGGCGTTAAACCCTATAACAACAACAACAATAGAATGAAGGTCGTAGATTCACTATTTAGGGTTTGTAGTTAAGTTGAACTTGAATGCACTTAAAGAATCTTTGCACGGAATATAAAATAGAGATGATTGCTTAGCAGATCATATACGGTAATTTGCGCTGTTCGAGCTTGGCCACTTTGACCTAAATCCTTTGTTAAACAGATACTTTGTTAAATTCTCAATACGAAATCAGCAAGTGCGTGAACGTTTTGCTCTAAGAAAATAAAAATAAAATCATAATTGACTATACTATGTTTATGACTTAATCAGGATAACATAAAATAAGAATATAGTGTAACAATCCAAGGGTTCTATTGACAGAGCGATGTCAAATCCTGGCACGATTCCGCTAGAAGTCATAGGTTTCCCCAAATTCCAAAGACCTCCATACAGCTTCTGTTGTAAATTAGAAAGCCTAACGTGTCCGTTCTATAAATAATTTTACTCTAATTAATACAAGACCACAGATCTTATAACTTTCCAATTGTCAATCAACCGCACATCCGCATGGTTTCCCTTCATTAATTTTCCGTAATGTACCGTCAGCATTGCACGCCGTAAAACTATACTACTCTACCAATTAATATGGGCAACTATTTTTACTACGCCACCTTACGCCAGTCAAATCATGCTTTTAAGCCATATTTCGCCTGTACCTTTGCATCACATATGCCACCATGGCAACATAAACGGTACCTGCCGACGACGGAACAGTCCCTTCTCGTTTATTCCATTGTGTAATTTATCACTCTCCTATCATAAATACTGCACCTGGAGTCACACGACCAATGTACACAACTAGATTTTAATAGGGACTATGGAACGACAGGGACACTCATGCGGCTCTGACCTGAATCCACCAAAAGTAAACCAAGGTATCATGGAAACTCACTAACACTTCACTCCATGACGTTTGCTCCTAGTAACTGGCTAATTATTTCGGGCTAAGGAATATTTCCACAGGACCAAGTTCCCATAAACAAACAAGTAATCACAAAAATCTAAGAATTCCTTAAAACGGGGCGCTAGAACCAAATGTGCATACTCCAAATTTATTACAATAGCTTATCGCTGCTGGCAGAGTAACATGATGTTCTGGACTGAAATACTACTTGTAATTATTACTGAAATAATACTTGCAATTATTGCAAAGATAATACTTGTAATTATTTCAATTTTCAGTATTTTAATATGTTGACAGATTTGTGTGGCTAGAGGTAGTCCATTTCATATATTAAACATATATGACATGACTAAATTTTTTAAAGGAGATATATACCACAACGAACGTGAACCATGATGTCCAAGTTTCTCAACTTGCAGTTTAAGAATCGTGTGCATGATGTGGAATCAAATCAGTTCTATAATTACGGCATTGTTTGTTGAAAATTTTTTGAAAACAAACGTTTTTAATATTTTATTTTTTTTCTCTGTAAGAGCAGGTTCGCCAATTTCAAAATAAATTGCTTTTTTACATACATTTTGTAACAAACTACGTGTATGTGATATTTTATTTCTCTGTTTCAAACTTTGTTTGATTTTGTGATTATTTTTTTAAATTATAAGGAGTCGGTGTTGGAAAGATGCTTCTCATTCCCAAGTAATTAAACAGTTACTATAAGCATACGTGGTAATGATCAGTATTCACAAGAATTTATGGTAGTATGTATTAGTTTCGTAAAAAGGACCCTCCCTAATTTCGTAACATAAGGATTATTTGGATCATTTTACGTAAATCTGTTCAGTAATCGAAGATGGGAATAAGCATGCGCATTTTGGTGTTTGGGTCATGTTTCATATTAAGTGGAATGAAATAAAGCTTAGAAAAACGTACTGATAAATCATTCAAATGGGAAGCAGGATTAATCAAGTGAGTGTGAAATCAGAGGCTCGTGAACGTTTATTGTTAGCTGATTACGGGAGAAGTATGGGTGGTATTAGCACGTTTAAGAATTCTTCAGCTAACATCAACTGCTGTCTTGGGTCCTTGGAAACAGAAGAAACCTCGACCTGAAGCCAGCCTCACGCATGTCTTAATCGATTCACTCGGTAGCAAGGCTGTCTCAGACCCCGTGCTACTTCTTTTTAGATTTAACCATATTAAATAATGAGTAGATATTAGATCCGTATGCTAAAATCGGACGAAACATAGGGTAAATAAATTTCTTTAGTTGATACATATTTAAATTTTTTTACAAATGTCCAAACCACAGAAACAAATTTGAACTTAATAACCGACCGGATCAGAACAAGTAGCATTTGATGATAAAATAACTCCAAGATGAGATTAAAGGATCGAACTTATCGAAGGACAAATTGAAAATGAAGTAAATATTCAATTCATCTGTTAGTAAATAAGACAAGCTGTTTTTTTGTTGGGGGTTTGTCTATTTTCTTGATGGGGGCGAGGGGATTGCTAAACATAGACTGGCCCAATTGGAGATTTATCAAGATCGTCATGACACGCTTTTAATGAATAGGGTAGGCGGATATAAACAGTTATGAGGAATCATCTTCAAATTACTGACGATAACCCTGACTCCTGTTAGTGATGTAACGATTGATCCATGTCAAGAACTTTCCGTCAATCCCTTAACTTCTTAATTTAAGTAGCAATCCCCCATTTCCATACTATTTCCATACCCAATCCAAGGCTTTAAACATATCACAGAATTGATACGTGGGAGTTCTTGTCTATCTAATGTCACGAGTCTATGCTCTGAAATTAGTAACAGTAAAGAGTGAAAGACAACAAGCTTTGTAAAATTTAACAAATAATTTATTTCCCTAGAAAACAAAGTAAAAATAAGAAAAAGAACATACGTTATTGCGAATTAAATCCCAAAATAATCTAAGAATAAAAAACACAAGTTCTAGTAATTTAAAGTCCTGAATAAAATTTAGTAAAAGTTCCGAAAAGATCCAAAATTGAAGGCAATGACGTGTCTGTTAAAGCTTATGGTGTGCTGATGTGCCAACAGTCTTTTGTTGAATCACAGTAATATAATTCCTGGTTTAAATATATTATAAATTACAGAGATTGTCTTTATCCAACAATTTTATCAGAGCACTTTGTATTTCCAGAGAAAATATTCATTTGAATTCAATACTTTGAATAAAATAAAATTCAGCCCAAACTGGTCAAAACATTATACAACTTGACGGTGCTAGATGTTAAAGCACGATTGACTAAATCCTCACAATCACAAGACTGTATAGTTCTCTACTTGACCTCAGGTCACAATTAGCATTTTCTAAAAAACAAAACATTACCTAATGGAAAATAACCTTCAAGAATGATATAATGAGCCTTGTTTGCTTACAAAACAATAGCCTGTAAAATTCACTTTGGAATCTCCAAAACCCTGACCCAAAATCAACATATTTGCTCCTTCATGCTTACCTGAATAATAATCCTAATATTAAGCTCATACACATAGAGAATAATTTAGCTATGTATTAGTTGTTGACATAAACGAAACTCAAAACAAAGTCAATCAGGTCAAGCAGAAATGAACTCATGTTTGGACAAGTTCAAGTCCAGCATAAAATGTTACATTACAATAACATGAAATGAAATAAAAACATTTAAAACTAACAAACAAACAATTAAATTAAATATGCATAACACTATAGTATTGCATACAGCATGACACATAAATAAGAATTGCAATGAACCTTGATGATTAAGAAGAAAACCAGATTGAAAGGAAAACTTACGGATGAATGATAAATCATTGATGATAAGTTCTGAGACTAACATCCAGGGAGGATGGAGATCCATTCATAGTTCATCAAATATTACCTGTTCCCTACTGGCATGCAAACGAGGTACGCAGTGCACTGTAAGAGATCACAAAGTGGATTTCTTGGAAGGGCCATGGAAGCTGGTTCATAGTACACATTTTTTCAATTATAATGTATTTTAATTTCTTCATTTAGCAGATGAAACAACGGTACTCTTTACGGGCAAAACACTTACAGCTAATTAGTAGCAATCTTTTGGGGCATTTAAGCGACATTTTCTGGAAACGAGAGGAATAATTTTAACTTTGAATTTCAATAAAGTTTGCACCACGGCTTTTATAAACCACTTTACAAATTACTTTGTGTGTGTGGGTGTGGGTGTGGGTGTGGGTGTGCAAGATACATTCATAAAATGTAATACTTCTATATTCTCCGTACATTGAAAAATGCATTGGTGTTAATTTACGATCGATAAATTATTTAATTTAGTCGTTTTGATACTTTAAAATTAAAAAGTACAGGTAACTTAAGCATATGCAAAAGTATATTTTAATATTATTTGCTCATTTTTGTCTCCGTTAAGTTTACATTGTCAGAATCGTGCAGTATTTTACGATACTGCACTCACGTGTACTTCATATTGCACTCACGTACACGACACGTGTGCCCAATAGTGTATTAGGAACTACTTTGTAAACAAATCATGTACCCTCACGTAGTAGACGCTTTACGTTTTGGTTGATTAAATTTGTTTCTGCATGAACTAAAGCAGATGTTTCGTGGACTGCCACATACCAGATGCTTTGCCACATTCCGCGTTAACTTTTTTGATACAATGTTTCAGATTTAGGCTAGCGATAGACGCCAGACAGGTCATCAAATTGTTGGGTCCCTACAAATAACATACAAGTGACAAGGCATAAACTGTCTTCTTTAGCTGGTAATAAGAATGGCAAAAAATATACTTACAGCTTTACATACTGAATTTCCTCAAAATGTACATTCTTAATTCTGCAAATCCGAATTACATGAGTCATGTCATGGGTTCTAAAGCTTGATTACACATTTCGAAATTGTACTGTAATTTCGACTACATTCCAAGTGCAATTACATCCTCCTTACTGCACTCAAAATTAAATGAACATTTTATTCCAAAGCGTCTTTTTGATAATTACAATTGAAAGACTTCATTTTTTTCCAAATTATGATTCCAAACATACAATGACAGAACAGAAACACACTTGCAGATGTCAACACGCTGCTCCCTCGCTGGTGAAATCCGATGTACTTCATATAGAATTGGCACAGATAAATCCAGTCTATAATCACGAAATTTCGTAGAATCGACAAAAATGCCAAAATCTATTCATTCCAGATCAAATGGAAAAGTTGTTGCAATGCGCATTCATTCACAATATGACTCTAAATTTCAATTTTAGGTAGACCAAAACGAAATTTTCTTTCCAAAGTGATGTCGCGCGCGACTAAGTTCAAATTTATCTGTGCGGAGTTATGTGCGCATTAATACTGTACTTCTTGTGTACTGATGAATCTGCGCTTGTGTATTTAGTTTGGAATATGGCTTAAATTCAGATACTTCTTGTCGTGTATTTTTGTTTATATAATTAAGCTTTAGGTAGAATATGAAAATGAGTATATAATGAAAAGGTTACTGCACTTGTATGTGAAAATATGAGCTCGTCTTGTTGGATGGATATACTGCACTCTCACGGTCGTGCAGTATCGATCCGAAAAACTCGTTCATATTTTCCCATGCAAATGCAGTAGTCTATAAATATTATTATCTTAAATGCTTTGTATAATAAAATTAAAATGACAACAAATATCACAATGGAGGGGGCAAGTTTATGGTATTAAACATATATCTTAATTTTAATATGTGACATTTCAAAGCAATATGGCTCACTCTAACAGGACTTAATATAGGTTGTTGCTTTGGTTATCAATTTTGTGTTTAAAATCCGCAGTAATAGAACGTAATCAATAGGATATCAATTTCATGTAATGGCATTATCAACACGCAAAGTGTTTCCTTTTATATATATATATATATATATATATATATATATATATAAGAGAGTATAGTATATATATATATATATATATATATATATATATATATATATATGCATCGTCAGGGATACCTAACCAGCTGTTTTATATAGCATAATTGATTCGGGAATATCATATTAACAATGTCAGTTCAACCTTCAGCTTGCACATTACAGAAGACGCAAAATCTCTGAACACATTTAAAATAAATGTCGCCCATATTTTCGCATTGAATTAACAGAGTAACATTACCCAGGAGTGCCCACTTCGTGACATTCTTGTGAAATAGCATGATAGACATGACATAAACATTAAAACCGTGCCGTGTAATTGCGGCCCACTGAAGCAGCCATAATCATCACGCAACCATGTGGTCGCATTCTCACGTTGGATGTGTAGATTTCAGTTTTCCATCGGTGCAACCCACGCAGAGAAAAGACTCTGAAATTAGTGCGAAGGAAGGGTCGTTATGACCGCTAACTAGCTCGATGTTTGTTTCTCGGCAAAAGCTCACGTTAACATCAGGAAACTTGAGGGTGATGCTTATTAATATTTGTACCACACCATTACAACACCAAATGTTCACCGCGCTCTTTCACTGGCTTTGCTTAAAGGTCACTGGCCACCTATATTGTACAAACGTGTGATATTATGAAAGCCATTAAAAAAACAAAAACAAAAAAACCCCGCATTTGTTATGTATGTACACCATAGAAATGTTTAATTAGACTTAAAAGTCCGCTTTTTAAAATGAAACAATTATTCGGCAATCTCCGTAAACAATCGGTAATTTCCGAGTGCCAAAAACGGATATGATGCTCATTTATCCAATCTCTTCAACCTAGCCGTTCAAGTGTTTAATTTCTCCACGTAAATGTCTATGTGATACATCTTACGATCGTACTTTTGTAAAGCAAATATGGTGCACTGTGTTGCATATGGATGTAACTAAAAGAGTAATGATGGAATAAAGGGTTCTTTCTTTTTCCGAAAGACGCTGTTTACCAGGAAAAAAAGGTGATTGAAGCTGTGGGATCGAATAGGGTGAGGGATGGGAAAGTTGTACAATTTATGCCGGATTATAGTCAATTTGCCCCAAAGACAATTCAGCCCAAATTGGCCGAAATTAAGACAATTCGTCCCAACTTGAAATACAATTGGCCCCAACTCGAAAGACAATTCGGCCCAACTTAAGAATAGTTTGAACAAGTTCTTTTTCTTCAAACAACAAGTAGATACTTTGTAATATATATATATATATATATATATATATATATATATATATATATATATATATATATAGTATAGTATATATATATATATATATATATATATATATATATATATATATATATATATATATATATATGACTAAATGTTTTCGACAATTTTTATAAGTTGTAAAATAGAATAGGGTTTAGGAAAAAAATTGAACAAATTTAAAGAAACTAAACTATCTTGATATTCTTTAAAAGAAAATAATCATACTTCGTAACGTACGAGAGAAAACACAAAATGACATATCTTGCTCATTCTAACTAAAATATTAATATACATTTTTTTTATGCCAAATAATATATGCATCTGCACAACGATATTCTCAATTTAAGTCTTCCTGTCAAATTATCAATATTGATTTATAAAACAATAATACTTAACAGATAATATTCTACAGAATACGTATACATTCTTCTAAGAGTAGCGTACATGAGATATTATAAAAAAATATATTTAATTTTAGACTTCCGGTTGTAACACTGCTGCATATAATACACACTCGATTACTCATGAGAGAGAGAGAGAGAGAGAGAGAGAGAGAGAGAGAGAGAGAGAGAGAGAGAGAGAGAGAGAGAGAATAATTTCAAGTTGTCTTAGTGTGTGCGAACGTAAATTAAAAGCTTGTCATTACTAGTCAATATCGTGAATCATATTTGCTCCTTTATTCCATACAAATAAGAAAGGAAATAATTTTGTGTTGAATTTGTGCCCCCCCCCCTCCCCGCACGGTACAAAAAATTGACAAACATACACTTATTTGAAATAAAATGAAAGAAACTAACCTTGCATTTTTATCATTTATTCCTTCTTTTATCATCATGCGAAATTTATTAAAGAAAAAAATATATCCACGAACTCGGTATATGTAGCGGATGCCGGCTTGCGTATGCATCATTTACTGTAGTGTGTATCGCTTATGTCAAATAACATAATTGCAAACGAGACGAAAATATCACCCGAATGCTTGAAGGCACCTGCCATTCACGCATGGTAAGTTACAAGATGCAAACTGACTAAGATTGTATTGTATCCAGGTTAACTTTACGACGATATCTCGCAAATAAAAATTATTATTTTAAAATACATTCACTGTGAGTGCAAATTATAATCTTTTCGCTAGCATAGGTTACAAAAGTATTATTAAAGCAAGTTATTGTTGTGTATACTATTTGCCCTGCAAACATCAATTATGATTACATATGGCAAACAAATAGAAGCCCGGGTGATCTATAAACACAGCGAGCCATAAACTCCTTGCTTAAACTTACTGACAGGATATCAAATACAAAGGTTATTTTATTACAAAGCAAACCAACCCCGAAAACTGACTTTGGTATCTTTTAAGTGTGCCAATTTTTTCTTACGAGTCGGCCGACAAAAGGAAGCCAAGTTTGGTTCCTTTGGATTCTTTTAAGTGTGCCGATTTCTTTCTTTTTTTTTTTTATAAAGTCGGCCGACATAGGGAAGCCAACATTGATTCCTTTTTACCTGTCTGAACGGGAATTTTCTAAATAAATTGAAACAATGGAACAGTCTTGAAAGCGACAGAATCTAGTGCGTCGTGCACGCATATCAATATAAGGCTGAATAGTAAATTAGTTTTCAGTAGTTTCATCTAAATGTTCCCTATCCATAGTTTATAGTGTTTTATTTTTCGACAACAAGAAGCATGTACTTCGTCTTGTGGGGATACATGTACGTCATTTCCCGCTGGCATCCTCTATAGGCGGGAAATCGTAGCTAAGGGGAAGTAACAGCGTTATATACTTCTATTTCGAGTAATTAAATTATTATTTCTTCTTTACTCTTGATAATTTTTTTGTTCTTTTTGTGCGAGTATAACTACTTTTAATCATGTAATGCAAATCTGATGTAAACAAAAAAATGGAGTATGGCCGGTGACCTTTAATATTTCGTGATTACGAGGCATGGGTCGACGTAATACGTAGTTTCTTGTGGGAGTTTTAGACACGGGTTAATACGGTAATTTTATTTTGGGGCGCCAAACGACTCTGCTTGCTTTTGATTAGGAACAAAGATTTAGTTTTAGTTTTATAACCGAGGCAAAATTGTTCATGTCGTTTCAAAGCGCCTATGGTTCATTTAATAGCTTGTCACAGATCGTTTCAAAGTGCCTATGATTCATTTAATAGCTTGTCACAGATGGTCTACCATTTCTGTAATTAAATAACATAACACAAAAGAACAAATAAAGGAATAAATGGCAAAGAAAAGTAGTTTTAAGTCACGGAGGTGCTGTATTATTTGGCTAACATATCTCAACTTCCAGCCGTCTTTATTTCAAATGCAAATTAAACGCTGCATTAATTCACACGCTATTTAAATAGCACATTAAGGCTGACATGATATCGTAGCTTACACAAGTGACTTGGTTTAATAAATGTCTTATACATGTGTCTGAAAAAGGACAATTATCTTGACAGTAAAGTAACGTCTAGTTTTGTCGCTCAGAGACGGGGGGTGGGTGGGGTGGTGGCCTAGAGTGGTGTATGGTGGACTGTTTTATCTGCATCACGTAACATTCCGCTTCATCCGTGTCATCGTTGATGACTTTGGTGGATGTTTACCACGTATTATTGACACTGACGGAGTCTGGAGTTCAAATCCTTAATTTACTCAGACTTTGTTCCTCTTTCTACACCCCACTCTTATTAAATAAATGATCAAATATATGAGATAACGTAGATTTATTATACTGCAAACAGAGCTACGGATAAACAAACACATTTTGGATTAAGGGATTGTGGCCACTATGTAATGTAATGTAAATGCACATTTTCCAATTGCTCATCGGGTAATCAAGGGATTTCACCTGGTATAGATCTAATGTCTAAAATAAGCATTATGTAACTTGAGAACTCTATTGGACATTCTGCATTTTAAATTGGATACTCCCCATAATATGTCTACAGACCAAACAGGGGTATTATTCAGCACAAATGAATGATCTCGAATTTTACGGTTGTTCCCCATTATCTATAGCCGATTGATTTTTCCTATTTATAGACAGAATGTTTTTTTTTCTCCCATGATATTACGTTATCAAAGCGTTGCCTATATGATCATCTTCGCTAGCCAAGGTTAATATGATAACCCCATCTACACCTTGGCGGATGGAACAGATATATTGGTGTTTTGTCCTAACGACAGCTATTAAATTTCATGTGCTGCCTCCCTTAGTATGTAATACCAACTAACCAACAGCGTGGTGCACTGTACATCGACCGAAAATTGTAAGGCAATTGACCTAAAAAGGATACTTTGGAAGTTTAATATCGAAAGTATGACTATGTACCAGAGGGAAGACATTACAGGTCTATTTGAGTGAAAGCTATTTTTACGAACACGGACCGGCACTAGAAAGTTGTTTCTTTATCAGTCCATTCAAGTTGTGTACTCCCTTTGTTTTCATCATGTAGGAATAGTGTTCAAATTTGAACAATTTAATTTTGATTGGATGCGATGGCTTGCCGCCGCATCCAATGAAATTCACGGACCCAAAACACAGAAACATCTGCTCGATACGCCAAGGAGTAAATAGGTTTATGACAGAGGAACCTTGGCTAACGACAATGCCTATATTATATGAAATTCCGCTTGTAAGCGTGGTTTGTTTTCTTTCTTTTTCTTGAA
The DNA here is from genome assembly GCA_016617855.1 of Megalonaias nervosa. Taxonomy (NCBI): domain Eukaryota; kingdom Metazoa; phylum Mollusca; class Bivalvia; order Unionida; family Unionidae; genus Megalonaias; species Megalonaias nervosa. Next base: position 6,861 of record JAECUM010011668.1, on the reverse strand, counting down.
ACTTTAAAAGCATGATTGAGAACGGCTAACTTGTTTCATATACCTGCGAAAGTTGTTATTTTCATTTCAAAATATGCACACGTCATATTCGAAGTTGTGGGAAGAGCTGCCTTGTCTCCAATGCAAAATAGAAAGCTCATGTCTAAATTTTGTAAAACAAAATTACCACAGGGACTTTGATTATTAACGAATCGCTGTAAGACAGACTGACGATATCATATTTATGAAGAATACCAGCACATGCTAGCATCTGTTCTTGGACTGGTGGTATTTTGCGAAGTTCTTCTCGCTTACTAAGTTGTGCTGAATATCTTCATATTGTAATTTATCTCTTTTTTGGGGGGGGGGGGAGCACCAGACAGATGCCCCCCCCCCCACTTAGCCGAGAAAAAGGAAAAGTTTTTATGTGTATGTGTCCCCCTAAGGTGTGTTACATTTTTAACTTTATAAAACAGAATTTGGATCAAAAATTTATTTAAAAGTAAATTTTTGACAGGGTATTTATTTCCCTAGTGTATCTAAAGGTTTGTTCATCAGATCAAATTTCAGTCATTTGATCGGAATCCCTCTCCTTTTTAAAATTTAGTGACCTTTGCCAAGGGTCCCTAAGTCCTGTGTTAGCTATCTGTATAATGCTATATTGTGTGCTTGCTATAGACATTTGTGTAAGAACGGCCTTTGATCAAATATTTTCCCCAGGTTTTCTACTAAATTTAAATATGAATTTAAAAAAATAATGAAAACGTTTTAATTTTGGAAATGTCATTTTCCATTTCCATGTTTAATTTTGAAATTCCTCTTTAGATTTTTATTTTGAATAAGAGACGGTTGCACTTAAAAAAAATAAAATAAAACCTATTGTTTTTTATGTATGCTTGGGTGAGACGTCTCTCATTTTCTTTTATGGAAGTTATTGGGAAGAAGTAGGATGCATCCTGATTAAGGAGCCACATTTCATTTATTTTCATTATGCTTCTCTTAACTTTATTTGGATGCATCCCTATTTCCCGATTTAAAACATGTTATTTATCTTTTCCACCAATAGATGCTTCAAAATCTCCTCTCATTTAGTGTGGATATTATCTATATTACCGCGCAAGAAAAAACAAAGTTCCAAAAAAATTTTAAAATGATAAAAAATTTTATTAGTACCTGTTGTTTAGAATGGATAACCTTTTATTTGTCTAAACATTCCTATATCCCCGTGTATATGTACTGTATGTCCATTTCCTATACATGGAAATTTCTGAGGCTCTTTCACTGGCCTGTCCACTTCGCGCAGCGTCTTGTGACTTAGCCCTGTGACGTCGATGTCTCATACTTCTTCCATGTGCAGGTTCCCTGTCCCTCTATAGTTCTAAAAGCATTAAAATCATTATAAAATTGAAGTATTTCTTATATATTAGTAAAACTAGGGGTTCCCTTTTGCTAGCGTTGATTAAATAATTTATTAGTTAACTACTATATAGGATCCGGAAGGAGTTGATTCTAATAAAATTTAAGATACCCTAACAAAATTTGGTTTTGTCGACCTGAGGTGAGAGATGAGGCCGGGGCTCCAGCCCGCGCTTAGGCTGGTACGTACCCCTACTTGGGCCGTAAACCGAAGCCCCCACCCCATCTCCCCTCTCTGGTTGAGACAAGATTTGACAATGAGGCTATTGTAATGGTCCGTGCTTCAGGCTACTTTTTTGCGACCAAAAAGTAAGAAATTGATTCCATGTAAATTTTTTGGTTCCGAGCAAAATTTGAATTGTCTGCCTGAGGTGAGAGATGAGGTCAGGGTTCCAGCCCGCGCTTAGGCCGGTGCTTACCCCTACTTGGGCCGTAAACCGAAGCCCCCATCCCATCTCCCCTCCCTGGCTAGACAAGGATAGTGTGTTGGTCTGTGCCAATGGTTACTTTTTGATCACAATAACTTGCCCACAGGCCATCATCGTTGATACAATAAAACTAATTATTTCCATTAATGTATTCTTTTCAAAATCCAAATACAAAAACATTCTCCTTCGGTATCTCTCCTTTAAAATGAGTGTAATTAGTTTTAGTCTATCCTGTTCCCTTTTTTCACATCCTAATATGGCATGTAGTTTCGTAAAACTTGTTGTTTCTTTTTTGCACATTGGGCATTTGGAATTATTTTTATCATATGCCTTCTTATTGCTACATCGCCTGTAAGCCAGACATTATGTAGATACTTAAACATTAAGCTCTGTAATCATAGTGATTTAATATTTGCCCAATTTCCCCAAGTCTTTTCCTAATTCACCCCCCCACTCCAATTTTCTTCTTCGACTTTGCTTCTCTTATTTTAATGCTGATCTTCTCTAATCCATTCGTAAGTCTTATTTTTTTTCAATTTCCATAAGTCTTTTATATCCCTGTATTTCAACAATAAATCTTTATATATTTAAATTTCCTTGGGACTATTAAATTTTTTGATACTTTATTATTTTTGTATATATCCTCTCTATTTCTAATCAAAAAACCAATATATATATATATATACATATATAACGCTTCCCTAGGTGTACTTGGTGGTAATTTAATTAATTTAAAACGATTAATTATGTTGGTTTGTTTAACTAATATTGGGCTGGGTAGGGCCAGACTTCCATTTTTGTTTCCCCTATATAGTGTTTCCTTTACAATGTAATGTGTTTTATACCCCCTAATATAATTAATAATTTCATTATCTACTTTTTCAAGTTTTTTTTTTATTTTCAGTATCAATGGATTTTAAAATATAGTTCACATTAGAATAAAAGTAAGTTTTGGCCACTTGGGCCCGCTCCATTATGCACATTGGAATTTGCGCCCAGATGTCTATGTTCTCTTTTATTTTTTTCTCCATTTGTCTAAAGTTTTCTACTTCATCGTTTTTGTCAAAGTAAATCCCTAATGATTTAACTCTATCTTTTATTTGGGGGGGGGGGGCGGGTAGCCCAGGGTGATTTCCCCTCCAGTAGCCTAATTTTAGAATTTTTTCTGTTTTATCGTGATTAATCTTTGACCCGGACGCTTTTCCAGACAATTCGTATTCCTTTTCTAAGTGTTTAAAGGAATTTGCATCTCTTATAAAGTTTGTGCAATCATCTACATGTTGGAGCATTTTAAATTCTTCTTTAAGATTTGGAATTCTTATTCCCTCAATCTTTTATTAGTTCTTATTTTAATACTTAGAATTTCGATTGCTATTACATATAATAGCATTGACAGTGGGCACCCCTGCCTCACTGACCTTTGTATTTCAAATTGCTCAGATGTCGCCCCATTTACCTGTATTCTAGCAGTTATATTTTTAAACAGGATTTCAGCCCATTTCCGGAATTTATTCCGAACCCAAATTTTTTAAAACCCTCTGTATATAGTTGTGTTCTATTCTGTCAAAAGCTTTCTCTTGATCAAGAAGCACCATAGCACCCTTTTGCCCAGATTGTTGTATATATTATATTATCGTTTTTATATTTAGTATGTTACTTTGGATGTCCCTCCCTTTGGACCCACATGTTTGATTTTTATTGATAATTTTGTATCCATTCCCTTTTTGACTCTAGTTGCTAATATTCTACTTAGAATTTTATAATCTATATTTAGAAGGGAGAGGGGCCTCCAATTCTTTTAGACCTTCCCTATCCCCCTTCACTTTATATATTATTGAAATTAAACCTTCCCTCATTGTTTTTGTCATGGTGTTATTTCTCAATAAAATATTGTTATATAAAAATTCAAGGATCGGCGATAACTCACTTTGGAATTTTTAATAGAATTCCGCCGTGAGTCCATCTCTCCCTGGTGATTTCCCTTTCGTTAATTGATTTATCGTGTTTACTATTTCTCCCATGGAGATGAATTGATCACATTAGTCTTTATGTTCTGATGATATTCTTTCACATGTAACACCCTCTAAATAATTGTTTATTTCTCCTGGATCTATATTTTGTGATGAATATAATTCACTATAGTATTCTTTTATTCTTTCCATTATTTCCTTTTTATCTGTCAATAAACTCATTATTTTTGGTCAATAATTTCTCAGTGTGTTCCCCCTTCTCAATTCTTCTCGTTTATATAAACCTTGTGCTTTCTTGTATATTGCCGAAAATTTCTCCGCTCTTATTTCCCTCCCTTTATTTTCCTCTTCTATGATTTTGCTTAATCTATCTTTAAGTTTAGTTTCTATTTCTTTAGAATTTTCTTTGTCTAGTTCTCTTTTTATTTCCTCTTTTTTCTTTTCCCAGCAATTCTATTCTTCGTTTTGAGAATTCTATTGCCTTTTTCTTAAATTTTCCTTTTAAAACATCCCATTCTTTGATAATATCTTTATTTCCAAATTGGTTAAAATTTATTATTATATTTTTTATTTCCTCCCCGAATTCTATATCCTCCAAAATGTTATTATTTAATTTCCAATTCCCTTTAACCCATCTTATTCTATTATTTGTAGCAATTTCTAGTTCTATGAGTTTATGATCTGAAATTTTTATATCGGTTATTCCTGCCCCTCTATATAAACCTTTTTCATTATTTGTCCCATAAAATTTGTCCAATCTACTTGCGAGCCCGTTTTTGTATTCATATGTATACTCAGTTCTCAGCATCTACATTCTTCTGTAGATATCGTTTAGTTTATGTTTATTTATTAAGTTAAACATTCCCTGTCTAAAAATTAAGTCGTTTGGTGTTAATTTACCAATTCTATCAATTTCTTCCCCCACCCAGTTAAAATCTCCTCCTATTGTTACATCTTCCATTGAATATTCACTTAAATATTTGTCTAACTTGTCAATATAATCCTGTTTTTTTGTATTTATTTGCCGGGAAATAAACATTTATTATATGAAATTTATCTACTACAATGTGTAAAAGTCTACCAGCAAAAAATTAACCCTCATCCATTTTTTCCCAGTTCATACCTTTATTATTTTAATGATTGTTGCAACACCCCGTTTAATATCATCTTGTTTATAATTGTTTAAAACCACTACTGCATTTAATTTTTCTTCTATTAGTGAAATTAAATCCTTTGAAAACCCATTATGGGTTTCTTGTATTAATATAATATCATACTTATTTGCCATATCCACAAACTTTTATTACTGTTTAACAAAATACACAGATTTTTGTCTGTTGTATGTACATTTCAGTTTTGTTTCTATATTTCAGTTATTGTTTTGAGCCCTCCCCCCACGGCCTTTTCCATTTTAGAATTCTCTTCTGTCTCATTTTTTTCCCCCATTTGTCTCCATTTTTTCTGTTTCCGTCATGCTCACCTTTATCATTTTGCTGTCCGTAGTCATGTCATTGTCATTGTCACTGGGTTCGTCTATGTCTTTATCCATTTCGCTTTCCTGTCGGTTTCCGTCATTTGTGTCATTTAGAGTCTGTTCTTCTCTTTTTTTTTTTTTTTTTTGCCTTATTTTCACCTTTTCTACAGGGGTTGCCCTAGTTATATCCTCAGGTATCGTATCACTACCTGTCGAGGATAGTGATAGGGATTTCGTGTTCTTTCTCTTTTTTCTTTGTCTAGGCACTGGTGTTGATGTCATTGGTTGGATTCCACTGAGGTCAACCGTGCCACTTTCTTTCATTTCTAATGCATCCTCTGGGGAGCCTTCATTTTCCTCTATAAGAGGATAAAACCTATTGCTCTCCAGAATTCTCTCATCTTGTCTGTTCACCTCTCTAATTGGAGTTAGCATTCTCCCTGTCTTATTGGAACTCAAAAATTTATCCCATCCTACGTTTGCCATTGAATTGTCATCTGATTGTTTTGTTTCATTCAGGACTGGTTGTTCTTCATTGACTATCGTTGTTTTGTCATGAGTGTTTTCAGCACATTGATTGATCTATTTTGAAGTTTCTATCTCATTTGTGTCATTTTGTGTGTCATTTTTCATTTCATTTCCTTTCTTGACTTGGTCAATCATTTTGGCTACTATTGTCTGCATTTCACTAGTTTCTTCTTCATTTAGATTTACTGAAGACTAGCAACTTTACTTGCATAAGTTGTTTTCTCTGGTAGGTTTTGACAGTCTTTCTGACAACTCTGCATTTCACTAGCTTCTTCTTCATTCAGATTGTTTCTACATCTGTCAAGTTCGCATCCTCTGTACCATGTCCTAAGGAGAAACCCCATTACATAAAAGTGTGACGGTATTCTCCTGGCGTCCTCCTTACGAACTGTCACAATTCTAACTCCTGTTTTTATTCCTTGAAATCCCCAAACTGTTGCCATTTTGGGGGGCTTCACTTTTGTTTTTAGCTTGTTTTCTATTTTATTTACTAACTCTTGGTTATCTATTTCAAGAGGGAGGCTAGACACAAAAAGGTCAGTGACCTTGGCCTCTACCTCTCGAATTATTGGTGGGGTTATCTCAATTTTAGCTCTGATTCCCTTTATTTCTATAGAATCCTGGTTCAGGACTGATGTTTGGTATTCTTTAGGATATATGATGTATTTATTCTTTCCCCCATTCTGTATCCCATCTATTTTCTCAATATTGATTCCTTGTATTATCATTGCCGTAAGAATATCGGCTTGGCGGGGGCAATTTTGTACATCTCCGAAAACAATTGTCTGACATGCAATACAAGAAGGCCTAAATGTGATTTCCACTATTTAGACTGAAGGCAAAGAAAAACTGAAAAATAAACGAAAAAAGAAACAAAAATAATAGGAAAAAAAAATCACAAGAAAAAGCAAACAAATTCAAAAAGAAAATGTGTGCAAATATTAACTTACACTTTTGTGTTTTCTGCTTTCTTCTTTCACTCTCAAGTCTGCTTTGTCCTGGCCATTTGAGATTAATTTTTTTCCCTAACAACTTTACTTGTCAAACAGGAGTTCTGCATATATAT
>JAECUM010011667.1:0-45116 GCA_016617855.1 Megalonaias nervosa | reverse complement strand
CCGGCACAACTCATCCTATTCATCAGCAGCCGAGACAAAAACTTCATCAAAACAAACACAGCAACACTAGCATCAAATCTGAGAAGACAACACAGAGAGGACTTCCAAATCATACGAACTAAAAACAATAGCATCATCATATGGTGCAAATCAAAGTAACAGGTGAAAAGTTACCTTGCAATCAAGGAAATAGATGGGATAAAAGTAAACGTTCAACGACATTGGGAAAAATACATTCCCTACAGAAACAAAAAAGAACAGCCCAACAATACCAAAGACGGACTGGAAACCACCTACCAAACAAAATCCAGAGGAAATCACAACTCCACATTAACTATATGGCAATGGAACTGCAGAGGATTGCTAAAAAACCACTCTGAGCTGGTTGCAGCCATCAACAACGCCACCAGAAAACCAGACATAATATGCCTTCAAGAGACCATGTTACCAAACCACTGCAAGAAACCACCACAACTCAGAGAGTACGACATCACCTTCCACAAAAATAGACCGAACGGAGGGGGGTGGAGTAGTGACCTACATCCACAACTCTATACCAGAGGTTACTGACCTAGATACAAAAACAAATCTGGAGCCAACCCAGCTAGAACACCAAGGAGTCTAAATCAGACTTGGAAAGAACAAATACACGATCTACAACATATACGACCCACCTACTCACGCAAGCAACTCAAACAATAGCCTCAAACAAATTCTCCAGCACCGAACCAAACACGTCATAATATGTGGTGACTTCAACTCCCACAATCAAGAATGGGGAAGTAGCCACACAGATCTCAGAGGAAAGAGACTAGAAAAATTCGCCAGGGACAATCAACTACTTATACTTAACACAGGTACCCCAACAAGAATCAACCCCATCAATGGACAATTCTCCACCCTGGACCTCACCCATGCCTCGCCGTCGATAGCCCAAATATCGGAATGGGAGGTACAGGAATAAAATGCCCTGGGAAGTGACCACTTCCCCATAAGCACTACCATTTATTTACAAGACACAAATGAACAACAAAGACTCCCCCAACGATGGAAACTAGAGCAAGCCGACTGGAATTTATTCCAAGCAATGCTACAACATAAACACCTTGACGACCTCAGAGATGAAGACCCAAATAAATACTACAACAACATAGAAACAGCGATTAATGAAGCTGCACAGACATCAATTCCTAAAACGAAAGGAAAAACAACTACTCCCAAACCCCCATGGTGGACCGAGGATTGCAAATAAGCCATTCATAATAAGAAACACGCCCTAGCCAGATTCAAACGAACAAAAATATCCACCGACTTCAAGAACTACAAACAAAAAGAAATCCAAACCAAAGAAATACTCAAAGAAGCAAAACTGAGCTCCTGAAAGAAATACTGTTCCACGCCCAACTATCGAACTCACTCCAAAGAAGTATGGGCAAAACTCAAAGCTATAAAAGGAAAAGCCCCCAAAACAGTACCACGACTGGCACGAACACAAACCAATCAGGATCGAGCTGAGAAATTAGCAACTCACTTTGCCAAAGCCAGCAGCAACCAAAACCACACGCAAGACTTCATGCTACAACGACAAGTTATTGAAACCAAATACCCCCACTTATTCCTGGATCAAAGCACCGACCGAAAAAAAGATAGCTCACCGCTTAATGATTACTTCACCTCACAGGAATGGAAACACGCCCAACAGCATAAAAAGAACACAGCACCAGGACAAGATAACCTAGGCTACGCAATATACAAACATCTCCCCCAAAACATGCAGGACATAGCCCTTGATTTGATCAACCTCATATGGGAAACCGGAAGTATACTCTCCCCATGGAAAGAAGCCATAGTCATCCCCATACCAAAAACGGTAAAAGACCCCCAACAAACCACCTCATATAGACCCATATCACTCACAAATGCCATCTGCAAAATCATGGAGACGATGGCAAACAACAGAATAAAACATCACCTCGCAGCAAACAAACTCTTATCCGAAAACCAGAGCGGCTTCCGCAATAACAGATCAACACTTGACCAACTGATGAGACTGAAGACAGATATAAAACTAGCGTTCCATGTAAGACAAAAATTCCGCAGACATCTTATTGCCATCTTCCTGGATCTCGAAAAGGCATTTGACTTGGCATGGAGCAAAGAGCTCATTTCCAAACTAAACCAGTACAGCATAAGTGGACGAATGCATGAGTGGATTGCGAACTTTCTCACAGGACGCAAAATTGCAGTTAGAATAGGGGACCAACTTTCCACCACATACACCTTAGGAAATGGAACACCGCAAGACAGTGTACTAAGCCCAACGCTCTTCAACCTCATGGTTGACAAACTGTCCGAATACATAAACCAGTCCATTCCCGTATCACAATTTGCTGACGACAGCGGCATCTGGATGGCCAGGGATCCAACAAATACACAGTACCTCACGCAACTTCAGCGTACCCTGGATTCCACCACACGATGGGCAACCAATTGGGGTTTTGAAATTTCAACGGAAAAAACGGTAGCAATGCTCCTCTCCCGAAAGAAAACAAGAAAACTAAAATACCCCTTCCTATATCTAAACGGAGAACCCATCAAATTCGTGAAGCAGACTACTTTCCTATGCATGGTGCTGGACGAAACCCTCACATGGACCAACCACATACAAGAACTCACCAAAAGATGTAAGCAAGACATCAATCTCCTAAATCACCTCAAAGGGACAACATGGGGAGCAGACCAAACAACACTTCTGATGCTATACAGAGCACTTATACGAGCCAAATTGGATTATGGATGCCAAATCTATGACTCTGCTAGCCAACAACTACTTAACAAATTAAATAGCATCCAATACAGGGCAGTAAAAACCTGTACAGGACTATTGCCAAATACATCACTAGACGAACTTCAGGTACTGTCAGGAGAACTACCCTTGAACCTACGACGGAAGGAACAAACATTACGCTAAGCAATCAGAAACTCCACTCATCCTGAAACACACCCAGTTAGAGTAGCCATAAACAATGTGATAGATCCTTGAATGCCAAACTTATACCACACCCTCCAGCTGCCAAAAAAATCCACACCTTAAAAGCGGAAATGGATTTACCAGAGCTCCAAGTCGAATTAATAAGAACCATCGACCCCACACCTTGGAGAAACAACGCCTCCCCCCCCCCCAAATAAACCTGACGGTATAAACACTAGAACGCAAACAACATAATCCATGGAAACTACTAACTGGGATTCGCACCATATTAGAAGAACAGTACACCCACCACATCAAGATCTTTACAGATGGCTCGAAATCACGGGAGATAAACAGGACGGCGACGGCTATAGTGGTACCAGCACATAACCTCACCATACAAAACAGACTACCTGACGGCTGCTCAATATACACTGCTGAATTCTGGGCTATACAAGAGGCCCTAACATGGATAAAAACGTAGCAACAACAACAAAAATATGTCATAATTTCAGATTCACTTAGTGTCCTAAAATCCTTAGAAACGGGCTTATCAAAAAGCAGAGGAAACATGCTACAGGAAACAATGATGATTCTCCGGGAACTGGGAACAAACCAAATCCAGGTAGAATTTCTCTGGGTACCGTCCCACATCAACCTGTAGCGGCCAAGCAAAGCCTCCAGGAAGCAGAAATCCAACCCATAGACTATAGTATACAGGAACTATACAGCAAAGTAACACAAGTTATCAACCAAAAATGGCAACAACTTTGTGACAACACAGATAAAGGCCGACAATTACACCAAATACAACAAAAAGTGACCCGAGGAACCAAAACCCTCAAAAGGCTGCAAAACAGAGATCTACAAGTCATCAACAGAATAAAGACAGGTAAAACAATGATAAGAACCAGCCATGGTCCAAATGATAACACCAACTGCCAAACCTGCGATAAACCAGAGACCCTTTACCACATCTTCAATGACTGCAGGGACTATAACACACAAAGGAAAAAATTTGCTGACTATCAAACAAGAATTGTTGCACCAACCATATATCCAGACTTCCTAAACACAGACAAAAATGTTAATCTTGAATGCACATATAACAATATCATCACCTACCTCACAGAAATAAACAAATACAAATATATATAGTACAATCAAAACCACATCCAGCCTGGATGAAACTAAAAATGACAACCTAAAAGAAAACACAATTAAACAACATACAACACCTCAAAAGAAATAAATAAGTACAACAACACATAACTAACCCTAAAATCACAAACAGAGAAACACAGTATTAACAGACAAGCATAGGACTAAGGCAAGATGCCAGCCAAAGGACAAGTTCCAACTCATAGATTAAAAAAAACCCACACAAAGGATAAATCTCAAAACAGGAAATAAATAGACATACTAATCTAACCAACACACCCAAATCCTTATACCCCCAACAATCCAAATTAAACAAGAAAATGATCATACACATGCACCCACACCTCAAACACACAAAACATACACACCTAATCATATTAACCAGGAAAAACTAACCCACCATCATGCATGAATAGCCCATTCAATCGGCATGTATATATATGATTGGCAAAATTTAGACCTTCACAAAGTACGCTAAGTACACAAAATTCCAACACAAATATACATTCCAAAATCATAACTTCTCACAATTTGATAAATTGCACAGGTGGCTCACACAAGGTTGCATAGGAACATCCATAATAACAACTGGAAAACAATTTGACCATTAAATCATATCGTGGAGGAGTGGCAAGTGGAAATGAGACCGCTGATGCGTTCTGGGAGACTTGAGCAATTATGGCGGCGCTGTTGGCCTTCTGCGGGAGACATTCTACACCAGGGAAGGAATCTGGATGAAAGGAGTACTTGGGGGGCTGGCCGGGGTGTTTGGTAGGGTGGGTTTGCCCCTCGGTGGTTGGGGTGGGGCCGCGGCGGGGGTCAGTTGTCGGGTCTGCGGTTTTGGGGCGATGGGGAGACGTCCAGCTTTCAAAGAGGCTATGATGGCACCATTCTCATACTTCGGATAACAAGGCACTAGCTGAAAGGCCCAGCTCGGGGCCAAGCGCCCCCTTAAGGGGACTGTCGCCCAGCCTAGGGCCACAACCAGTCGCGGAAGCACAGAGTGTAAAAGGCGACTTTAATCCTCCTCCTCATCGTCATTAGCGCCTTCTTTTTTTTCTTTTCTTTCACACAGCCTCAGCAGCCATTGAAATCAGACGTGTTGTGCGCCACGCAGAAAATTGTCAGATTTAGTAAAATTAATAATTGTATTCTACATCAGAACACGAAAATACGACAGAACTAACAAATCTACAAAAAGCGGGACTAAATCCAGGCAAATTGAGAAAACCAACTACAAATAATACAGATAAACAAGAAAATAGCCAGCAGTCGCAGCAGGGAGCCATCCTCCACCCTAAGAACAAAGGAATCTTGACCAACCACTGACCGCAGTAACCCTATACTGGACATACACTGACTGTACTTCCACTAACTCCATTAAGGTAAAGGAAATAAATAACCCATATTAAACTAACACATAACTAACAATTAACAACTCCAACAAATTAATAACCCGTTATCAATACGACCATTAACCTTCCTAGAAAATTCAACTAGGCAATAAGAATTTACCCAAATTAATACCATTTAACAATACTAGCCCAATTCCGCTAATAAACCACCCCCGCAATCAAAACACACACGCAATGAATTCGTTTATTTGTATCACAGAACACCAAAAACTTTACCTTTACAAAAAAGCTATTAACAAATCAAAAACTCCACCAGAACAAAACCCCACGCATAACAACCAACCAATCAGCTTCGGCCTTACAACCACAAATTAACTACTCATAGCATACCAACCTGTAACAAGAGCGCATAGCGATTTAACACTAAACCCTTGCGGAGGTATAGAATCAAAACAATAAAATCACAGTTATCAATACAACCATTAACCATCCTATAAAATTCAACTAGGCAATAAGAATTTACTCAAATTAATACCATTTAACAACACTAGCCCAATCCCGCTAATAAACCACCACCCCCGCACGTAACGAATTCGTTTATTTGTATCACAGAACGCCAAAAAATTTACCTTTACAAAAAGACTATTATTATTTAACACTAACCCTTGCGGAGGTATAGAATCAAAACAATAAAATCACACAGGGCAAGCGCCTAACCCAACAACCAATCAGAACTGCTCACACAAAACAATCAGGCTATAATAACAACTACCAAACTGTAAAGAGCTCCCACATTTAACGAAACATACTCCCTAGGAACAAACTTAAAATAACAAGATCATACGAACAAGACCTAACTTATAAATAAAAACCCACAATACGACTAACACAACACTAATCAATATACAATAAGCAAAAATACCTTTAAAAATAAACAACTATAAACAATTAATAGGAAATAATTAATAACTATAAACAACATAAATAATCACATAACATTAACAGTATCAAAACATAGATAAGCCCCATAAACCAAATACACAACAAGCGCATTCGATCCGAAACCACTATCAAATTCAAGTAGGCAATAAGAATTTACTCAAATCAATACCACTTAACAACACTAGCCCAATCCCGCTAATAAATCACCCCCACAATCAAAACACGCACGCAACGAATTCGTTTATTTGTATCACAGAACGCCAAAAACTTTACCTTTACAAAAAAGCTATTAACAAATTAAAAACTCCACCAGAACATACAAGAATTCTCAATACCACACCACGCATAACAACCAACCAATCAGCTTCGACCTTACAACCAAAAACTAACTATCCATAGCATACCAACCTGTAACAAGAGAGCATAGCGATTTAACGTTACCCCTTCAAAACAATAAAATCACACAGGGCAAGTGCCTAACCCAACAACCAATCAGAACTGTCCACACAAAACAATCGGGCTATAATAACAACTACCAAACTGTAAAAAGCTCCCACATTTAACGAAGCATACTCTCAACTAGGAACAAAGGGAATTTAAATAATAAGATCATACAAACAAGACCTAATTTATAAATAAAAACCCACAATACGACTAACACAACACTAATCAATATACAATAAGCAAAATACCTTTAAATATAAACAACTACAAACAATTAATAGGAAGTACTTAATAAATATAAACAACATAAATAATCACATAACATTAACAGTAACAGAACAAAAAGGTAAATAAACAAAAATAACTTAACTAACCTAACTAAGTACACAGAGAAATCTTTACCCCAACAGCATAACCTAGTATTACAGGTAATCGGATACAATATCAACAGAAAAACATCAGTAAATATACACACTGAACAGGTAAGATTGGTAAGACAGGAAAAGACCAAACTAGGAACTCAAGACAAACAATACAACATAGAACAAAGACCAAGCAACAAAGTGAAACTCCAGAATAGAAACAGAAGGGACGCCTGTAAACTCAGCAAACTCATCAATAAAATACGGAAAAACAACCAGAAGGAAACCCAGGAAACAATCGACCACACCACCACCACAACGGGGACTCCAAACACACCCAGAAGTATCAAAATAGGAACATATAGCTCCACGGCAACAACAAGGCAAATCACCAAAACAATCCTAACTGGAAAGGCAGAAAGGTACATCAAACAAATCGCCACATTGGTTAAAGCACCAATTACAAACCTCGAAGAAGCAGCGGAAGAAATACAAGCCACAAAAACACAGAAACCCATACAAATACAAATACATGCGGAAACCTACACAACAAACCAACAAGAAGCAGCACAACAGACAACACAAGCAACACAGCCAAAAACACAAAAGAATGACAAAGAAAACTCAACAACAACAACAACACCAAAAATTGAGACAAAAATCTGCAGAGAACAAAAGCATTGCCACAGCCATGAAAAAGAAATAAAGGACACCACACAAGATAACCCCAAAGCCAACATTAAAGGTAACACAGAGGCAACAACAAACACGAACTTAAATATCTACAAAACAAAAGCAGGGATCTGGAAAAGAAAGATAACCAACAACAATACCACTGAACACAACAACAACAACAACAACAACAACAACAAAGGAAAACTCACCAACAACGCCAGCCAAGAAGCAGAAACCTCTAAAGTTAGAACAAAAATAGAAAAGGAAAATATAAAGAAATTCCTAAAGGTAAACAAAAATGGTCTACCACAATCATCCCAACAACTACAACAAACACATTCAAAAGTAAACACAGGGGGGAAAACAAAAACAACCATGAAATGCTATATCAAGACAGCAGGAACAGGGAAACAAAAGACAACCAACATCAACAACATCAAACACTACAACTACAACAATAACCGCAAGAGGACTTTCACCAACAACAACAACAGCCAAGAACCAGGTCCATCAAAAATTACCAAATTCACAACACAATTGGAACTGAAAAACCAACTACAAGTCTCAACTAAAAACGGAAACGACCAACACCAAACATCCCTCCAACAACAACAAACTCAATCCCAACAACAACAAATAAGGAACATCATCTACCATCATACAATACACTACGAAGACTACGAAGACTACGCCAAGACACCAAAGGGGAAACATCCACTCAAAGGAAAACCCAAAGTCAAAGGAACAAAAATAATCACGACAACACCAAACACCATACTGACAACAGATTCAGTAAAGGGACACAATCAACAAACCCTCGAACAGGAAAAGGATAACATACAAAACCAACACCCAGTCACAACCATGCACTCAACTAAGAACCAAACAGAAACAATAAGCGCAACAACAGCAACAACAAAATCAATCACCCCAGCACTGATACCCAAAAAGAGGAAAGCAGTGAATACAACAACAAAGGAAATAGCACCGACGGGTAACAAAAGAAGGAAAACAACCAAACACAACAGCCAAAAGGCAGGTCCCTCCACGCACTTTGCACAAAAACAAAAACAAAAACATGGCGGACCTAAAACCCATAGGGGAGATGGACAACAACAAAAACAATCAAGACCGAATAACAACAACCCGGAGCACCCACCTACAACAACCCATGAAGAACATGTCCAAACACCCAAGGGCAAACATCCACTTAAAGGACTATCCAAGGTCAAGACAACTATTAAGACCATTAAACGAGATCAAAACAGCAGAAGCAGCACCAATACAGCCAACGCATACAACAACAGCAACATCGATGATCCAAACAACAATAGAAAGACAAAACAACACCTACATCACCCTGCTTACTTGACACTTTATATTACCAGCCATAACGACAACTTCAAGAAATTATTGACCAAAACTCTTGCAACAACACTAAAACAACATCAAAATGGCAACTTTAAAATAATACGACCACAGGCAAACCACATCATCATATGATGCGACACAAAACTCCAGATGACCCAATACCAAAAAATCACCCAAATTGCTGGAGTTCAAGCTACAATCAAACCACACCGAAAGAACTCCACAACAATAAACCAAAACCAAAACCACCAATTCCACCAAAACCAAGCCGACCAAGAACGGACACATACAACCCATACAGCCGCTAATAAAAGTCCTAACCAAAAAAGAACAAAACAACAATCAACGCTAACCATATGGCAATGGAACTGCAGAGGGCTGTATGCAAACCACGCAGAATTAGTAGCAACATTAAACGATACCGACAACAAACCAGATATAATATGCCTGCAGGAAACAATGACACCGACAAATATCACCAAAATACCAAAAATTAAAGAATACGAAATCAACTTCTACAAACACAGACCACACGGATGCCGCGGAGGAGGACTGGCAACATACATACACAACTCGATCCCGGAAGTAGCAGAACTTATAATCGACTCCAACACCGAAAACAAATACATAGAATATCAAGGGATACAAATTAAAATAGGAAACAGACAAATCGACATATACAACATCTACGACCCACCCACCCACACCACGAACTCGACACACAACCTTCAACAAATCTTGCAACAAAAAACCAAGAACAGATTCGTATGCGGAGATTTTCACGCGCATAACATAGAGTGGGGAGGAAAGCACACGGACACCAAAGGAAAAAGGATGGAAAAATTCGCAAGGAAAAATCAACTAATTGTTCTAAACACAGGAACACCCACAAGAATAGACACAGCTACTGGAAAACTTACAACACTTGACCTCACACTAGTAACACCAAATATGGCACAGATTACAGACTGGGAAGTACTAAATCAGAGTACTATGGGGAGCGACCACTTCCCAATACAAACAACCATACATATACAGTGCCCGAGAGAGCAACAACAAGGCCCACAAAAATGGAAAACGGATCAGGCAGATTGGAAACAATTCCAAGCCATACTCAGTAACAAGGACATCGAAGACCTACAAAGCACAGACACTACCAAATACTACGACAACATAACAGAAACCATCAACAAAGCGGCACAGGACACCATACCTAAAACAAGTGGGTGAACAAATAAAGGCCAGTTATTCTGGTGGACAAACGAATGCAAGAAAGCAATACAAGAAAAGAAAAAGGCCCTCAATCGACTTAAACACACCAAACTATCCAAAGACCTGGACACATACAAACAACACGAAACCAACGTTAAAACGAGAGGCCAAACAAACATCATGGAGAGACTACTGCTCCACACTTTCCCATCGTACTAAAACCAAAGACGTGTGGACAAAAATCAAAGCAATAAAGGGGAACTCCACTAAATCAACACCAAAATTAACAGGAACACAAACAAACCAGGAACGAGCGGAAAAACTAGCACAACACTTTGCCCACGCCAGTAGCAATCTCAATCTCATACACAAAGCTTCATGACACAAAGATAACTACTCGAGGATAAATACCCACACATATTCACGGACCAAAGCACAGAAGATACCAGCAACAACTCTCCCCTAAATGACTACTTCACAATACATGAATGGAAAAGAGCCCTACAGAACAAGAAACCAACAGCACCAGGCGTGGACAACCTAGGATACACCATCTATAAACAACTTCCGACCAACATGCAACAGATAATAATCCACATGCTTAACCAAATATGGAAAATGGGCAACATACCGGCACAATGGAAACAGGCAATTGTCATCCCAATCCCAAAATCCGGAAAAGACACAAAACTTGTCACATCTTGTCGGCCGATATCCCTCACAAACTCAATCTGTAAGATTATGGAAATAATGGTCACCAATAGGATCAAACATCATATGGACACACATAACCTCCTAACAGAAAATCAAAGCGGCTTCCAAAACAAAAAATCCACAATTGACCAACTTATAAGATTGGAAGCGGACGTTAAGCTGGCCTTCAACGCTACGAATAAAACCAACAGACATCTCATAGCAATTTTCTTGGACTTGGAAAAAGCATTCGACCTTGTATGGACAAAAGGACTCATCACCAAACTAAACCAATTCGGAATCAACGGGAGGATGCATCGATGGATCGCGAACTTTCTGACAGGACGACAAATCAAAATTAGAATAGGAGACAAACTATCAACTACATACACATAGGACAATGGCACACCACAAGGAAGCGTAATAAGCCCCACACTCTTCAACATGATGGTCAGCACACTCAGCAACTACATCGACAACAACATCTCCTTGTCACAGTTCGCCGACGACAGCGGAATCTGGAGAGCAGGCAACCCCAACAACCTATCCTACATCAGTCAACTGCAAAAGAACCTGGATTCAATAACCAAGTGGGCAACGAACTGCGGGTTCAAAATATCCAGCGACAAAACAGTAGGGATACTCTTCACACCACCGAATAAACGAACACCCAAATACCCAAACCTCTATCTTCACGGAACACAAATTAAATTCGTCAAACAAACCTACATCTTGGGCATGTCACTGGATGAACATCTCACTTGGAAATACCACATTACAGACCTTATTAACAAATGCAAGCAAGACCTCAACCTTCTAAAACATCTCAAAGGGACAACTTGGAGAGCAGATCAACAAACACTACTCATGCTATACAAAGCTCTCATCAGATCAAAACTGGATTACGGGTGCCAAATATATGACTCTGCAAACAAGAACCTACTATAAAAACTTGACAGTATCCAGTACAAAGCTCTCAGACTATGCACGGGACAAGTACCAAATACATCTAACGACGAACTCCAAATACTACCGGGTGACCTTCCTCTACACATCAGGAGAGAAGAACAGATCCTGCGATATGCAATCAGAAACTCCATACATCCAGAGAACAACCCAACCAGCAGCAGAGAGGGTGAACCCTACAACTTTTTCCGAGGGTCCGTGAGCAAAAATAAAGGTTCCTACAAAGGCTAAAATAAAGTCAATAACGCTAAACCGAATCCACTAACCGAACATATTTCAACAACAAAAATCGATGGGGTTAGTTTGATTTTGTTACTCGTTCGTTGATATATTTTTTTCTTCAGATTTTAGGCGTGTTTTGTTTGCATCTCACATTCATTCTTTTGTCAGCCCACCCTCTCTGCTGCTGTAATTAAACCATTGCATTATAATAATGATTGGTGAAGCACATTCAGCAAGATTAGCTCGAGAGCGACTAGAAGCAATCAAGAAATATCTACCTGTCCGTGATTCTGTTAAACAACAATTACAAGAGCGTCAACAAACACAAGAAGAATTCACAGAATCTGCAGAACAATTATTTAAACCTATCACTGAAACCACTAAAGGTATCGACCCTGTGCTGAAAAAGACCGTTGAATCAACTGAAAAAATAGCGGAGCGAACTAAAAAAACAAAAAAAAATTCTACGAGAACTTCCAGAGAAAATAGCTACTGCGATGCCAACCCCGGAAATACCTAAGGAAGAAGACCAAGCGGAAGATGTTACTCAACAAGAATCAGAACAAATGCGAGTCAGGGTTAATATGTCTAATAAATTTACCGAAGATGCTATTAATTATATTAAAAAAGCCGAAAATATTAAAAATTTAGCTTTTATTGCTGTTGATGGTCATAATGATCGAGGAAAATGTTTAAAATCTGAATACGCTGATAAATCTGTAAATCGCGAAGATTGGCACAAATGGATATTTCGCGTATATTATGACATTGATCAAGTTCGAGGTGACAATCCAAATTATATGGAATATCTTCGGGCAATAGATGAACATATAAAGTATTCGCAATTATCAATAGAAGAACGATATCTATTTCTACAACGACAACAAAAAGAACGAGAACAACAACAAAAAGAACTAGAACAACGAACACAACAACGACGACAACGACTATCATCAATAAGACAACCACAATCACGAAAAACATCATCCAGCGATGAAGCATTTTATTCCCCAGAAGGATTCCCAGATATCCTTGATTTATCAGGTTCCGATAAAGGCGCAACTGGGAGTGGTATTAATGCTCGAGGAAGTGGTCTTGTTACTTGTCCCGACAGTGTCCTTACCGACGTAGATAGATTAGAAATTCTTGTTGGTGGAAAACGAGCTGGTAATAATTCTCATGAAATTATCAATGAAATTACATCTATTTGTCAACGATAATTTACCGGTGGCATCATGGATATTAACGTGTATCGGTCACTTATTAATGAAATTATCGATGATTATCACAGTGACTGATTAAACAGTTGGATATAATTATTATATTAGATGATCATACACGCTGCTCAACGTGGACCAGCCATGGTCAGGGTGGTAAATTCAAGATTACCTGTAAACAAGAAATTTTACGGAGATGGATTCGGTGATGTTGTTAAGGGTTTATTTTCAAGAATCGCCCCGAAAGCAATACCGATTGCAAAGCAATTAGGCATGAAAGCTATTGACATTATTCGTGAAAAAGGTATTAGTGCTGCCGGCGACGTCGCCAGTAAAGCATTTTCTGCAATCAAAGATAGACTAACACGATTAATATGACAAAAATCTCAGCCACCAGTGAAACTGGTCAGCACTGAGGTGATACCTGCAAGTGTTAGTAAAATAATAAATCAAGCCGCAAATCAAAAACTAGCAGAGTTAGCTGATGAAAAGGAAAAAAATTTAGCAGCAAGTCTGATGGCAGGAAGTGGTCTTCGTATTAGACGATGACCAATAACATAACATGTTCAAACGTATATATGATCCCGCATTTGACATGGATGCGCCAGTTCTCAAAGATGAATCTGTGCGTGGTTATCAATATTATTCTTACGATGCGCGAATGCCAAATCAATGCGGACGAATTGAATTACAAGTTCAAGATACAAGTAGATATTTCTTACCCGCTGAAGCATTTATCGAAGTAGAAGGTGAAATTTTAAAAATAGATAATACTGAAAACGGAGAAAATGTTAGTATTGGTTTTGTTAATAATGGTATCATGGCGTTGTTCGACAGCGCCACATACATGATCGACGGAAGAAATATTGAATCAATTCAAAAAGATGTTAACGTTGCCACGACGATACTTGGCCTTGCAAGATAAGCGACGATTATTCAAGATCAGCTGGTCCATCAATGATGTTTTCCAAGGATACTTCTAATGATCCCGAATACAACCAGTATGAAGTAGGACGACCAAGGAACTTTGCTAGAAATGCCGACGTGGATGTACAAAGTATAGTTATTAATGTCGATCCAGATTTCAACTTAGGATTTTTAACACGTCGAAAAATGTTGCAGGGGAACAACCGAAGATTTTCTTGCGCGATTCCACTATCACATATTTTTGGATTCTGCAGACACGTACGAAAGGTCATTTTCGGAGCCAAACATACAATTGTACTCGTACGAAAAGCAACCGACGATGATGCAATATGGCGACCCGCAAGTGATGCTGGTAAAGTAATTTTGACAAAACTTTCATTATGGATGCCAGTAATGACTCCAGCGATATCCGAAGAAGATCGGTTACTCGCTTTCATGAGCAGCGGCGGCAAGTCAACGTTGTCTTGGTTAACAACAACCACAGATGCTATTCAAAGCACAATTAATGGTTTATTTACGTGGCAGATAGCATCACAACAGGGTATCTTTGCGCCGCGACATATATTCGTTGCGTTTCAAAATACTGCACGAGTAAATAGTCAAACGGCTAGCTCTATGATATTTGACAAACTCGGTGTTTCCGAAGTTTTACTGCGAATAAACGGACATCAAGAACCATCGGATGATATTTTGTTGAATTTTCAGCTAAATCATGTGGCGCGTGCATATCATCGATTGATGTCGTTTATGGGGCGTGATCAAAATATTGACACTGGTTTACAAATATCACAGCTAGATTTTACACATTTATATCCGATTTATTATTTTTCACTGGAACATTTGGATTTGTTTAGACAGTCCGTCGTTGACATACATTTTCGAGCTCGTGTTAACAGAAATGTTGGAGATGTTCCTAATTACAGAGCAATCGCCGTTATACTCAGCGATAAAACAATGTTACTTGAAGGTGTTGGTGGCCGCATGAGAGTCCTTGATGCTCCCGTAGAGAATATTCAAGCGTTAATTCAGAAATCAAATATATATTATAAATGTCATATCATCTTGTTAGTGTCAGTCTGACCCCGGGTCAGACTAAACGATTACAATCACCGTTAGCATCACGATGCAGAGCAAAAGTATCATTAAAACAAGAACAAATGAGCGGTGCAAATAAATTATCGTTGACCGAGCGTCAGTTTAAGAGATTCAACGAAGCTAAACACACCAATAAAGGAATACGATTAAATCTTTCCGTGGGTGCAATCAAGGATACTATTAAAACCGGAGGAATATTTTCACTTCTCGCAGCTATTCCAGCATTAATAGCTGCAGCCGCTCCAGCTGTTGCAAAAGCTGCTGCGTTAGGTGCAGTTGGGACAGCTGCTGGAATGGCATTAAAGAAAGCAACAGGAAAAGGATTAAAAAAAAACGACGAGGTCACGGTCTGAGACTTCCAGGGTCTCGACCAAACAACGTTTGGGGAAAAGGATTAAGAATTCCAGGGACTCGCTGATTTTTCCGACGATAGTTCCACTATCGAATTTTGATTTACTTGATGCTGCTGCGCGATTAAATATAAAAAATTTTAGAGGTGTTTTATGCGTGATCAATTACTGAAAAATCCAAATCTGTCAGAAACAGGTATTATTAATCTCGATAAAAGCTCTGGTAGTGGCACTCACTGGGTTGCATATGCAATTGATCCACGGGGTATTATTTATTTTGATTCGTACGGACTGGCACCACCAAAAGAATTTTTAAAATACGTCGACAGAGTGCAAATCACTCCAGTGCGAAGTACTGCACTTCAAAGTATTCCACTTTGGTATTCAACGCTACCAACACAAACATTAACCGACCCGCCGATATGTGGCCGTGAAGCACTAGCAGTACTTGATGCTGTATCAAGATCAACGAAACCACCTCATAAAGTTGTACACGAATATACATTAAATAATCGCTAATTATATAATGGTAGATATTTACGGAAGATCAGCTAAAACTAAACCTCAAGCACCAGGTGAAGACTTACTCAAGCAAGTAACAAAACAGATCAATGATGAATTATCTGACATGCTCAATCTTGCCAACGTTGATCCAAACGAACTTGTTGTATTTCAAAACCGTGAAGGAAAATTGAAGACGAGTAATATTTCAATCAATGATATTATTATTCGTAATCGATTATCGCGAGAAGGTCTTGTTGCTGTATATGATATCCAGGGCAAACTTGATCCTAGTGTTGTTATTCCGTCGTCGATCCAAGATAGCATAAGTGAACGATTGTTAAAAACCGGCGATACAATGAACGGCGTCATTAACATGAATAACAATAAAATTATTAATGTAGGAGAACCAACGGATAATCTCGACGCTGCAACGAAGAAATATGTAGACGATAAGGAAATTCCAGTAACAACTTCGTTGTCGACGATCAATGATGGAATGACCGCATTTAGAACTGAATTTTTTAATCATGTACAACTGTTTATGAATTTTCGCAGAAACGTGAACAGAACCACTAATGATTTTTTTGGAAGTCCACCAACCGTTGATATTAAACTCACCGACATTAATACAAAACTCAATGATATTCTCAGTGGAATTCCCAATATCGTTCAAAAAACTAATCTGATTAAAATTCCTCACGGCCGAGCTAACAATATCGTGTACACGGTATCATCAGGATCATCAACGTGGACACCGCAAAATAACACTATTAAGCATACCGCAGAAGTAACCGGTGTGTACAGGTTGTCCGTGTTCAGTTCTGCAAAATTTATAATATTTACTATTTCATGGCGTTATTCAACCGATAATTTTTCTGGGACTGTATCTGTAGTGTTAAATAAAGATACCGAAGAAACGTTTATGCTGGTATCAGATGAGAAAAAATTAACCTCGGCGCCCTACTGGTGGTGCATAGAATTTGTAGCTGAAACACCTCCGTTATCTTAGACAAGAACTAAAGTATAACGATAGACGTTAACAGATACAGACACGATCAAGTAATAACATGGCAGAATAAACTAAAAACCATCCTCGATAATTATACAGCAAAAATAAAGAAATATCGTAGACGTGAGGTCATCGTTGATATCATGGTTTATTCGGTTTCTACGCTAGTTGCTGGAACTGGCGTAGTATTATCAACGCTGACGATGACAGCGCCGATCGTTGTAACAATCATTGTTTCATCGTCAACGTCGATCGCTGGAATATTTAACATAATCGCGAAAAAGATAAACACGTGCACGACTGAAAAATTGAACGAGTACACGATGAAATTACATACTGCAACGACCGCATATTCTAAATTATCATTGATGATTTCTTCGTCGCTCAATGATGGAATAATTACCGACGAAGAATTCAGTATCGCAATAAAGATATACAATGAAGTATTCGACGACAACGTCGTCAACGATGTCGTCGTCGGTGATTTAAAACGATAATAGTATAATAATGTCAACGTTCGATCAGCGATCACAGGAATTATTACAACAGATCGTCACTAATACTGCTCCGGTAACAACCACAATGATATCGGCGAGATCAACTTCGCCAGAATTCAGTATTAATTTTCCAACTGCAATATCAGCATCCGAGATAGCGCTAGCGCAATTATGGGTTTATTATAGTTGGCCAAATATTAGGTCAACGTCGTTTGGTGGTCTTCCGCCGAATAATTCATTAGTATTTGCAAATAAAAATAAATCCGACGGAACTCCTGATTGGCAAGTAGTTAGTATTCCAACGGGAAGTTATCAAATAGAACAGATCAATGAAGAATTCCAACGTAGAATTAAATCCATCACAGGAAAAGAATCAAAGATTGCCATTACCGTCCACGAACCAACACTGTCATCTGCCATTGAAATAAATTCTCCGGATTACGCCGTTGACATTTATCAGAGTTCGATCAGGTCAGTATTAGGATGGTCAGATATTAAACCTCCGCATGAAGGTCCGCCACAACCACGAATAGAAGAATTTTTGACAACCGAGCAAAAATTCACAAAGACACCTGAATACAGAAAAGAACATTCATGGGACGCTGATGAATATTTTATCGCCGATGATGGACAAAAAATATTTTTCTTACCAGATGTTCATCAGATAAGAAGAAGTGAATACGGTATAACTATTGGTGGTGTTACTTCTAATTTTAACTTTGAACCAATCGTCGATAAATTTGATAGAATTCATAAATATGTAAAAAATTTAATTATTGATTTAACAAAAAATTACAACGATGACGTAAAACAAAATATTATTGATTCAATTAAGCATCTAAACGCAGTAATATCTGAATATACACATATGATACATGTGATAGATGAAAACGCTAAATTTAATGAAAAAGTATTTATTAAAAATTATGGTATTAATAATCTGAATTAACGTTTCGATATAAAATATTATTTAAAAGATAATATCGACGATATTGATTATGGTATTATTCCAAAAATTGAACTTAACATCGCAGATATGTTTCCCACGATCCTTGAGTCGTGGAGAAAAGTAACCCCACCAGCAAGTATTCTTCGACACAATAATGATCCGTACGGGGGCGGCCGTCATGTCTCACCGGGCATCGTCAACATCACATCAACGATCGCTGTCAATCTAGTATGTGATGTCATTGATGGCAGTTATCAAGTTGACACTGATAAATCCAACCAGGCCCAACAAGAATACATTCTCTACTCATTTACCCCTCAAGTCCCCCCAGGTTATTTGATTGTATCAGAACCAATCAATGTCGTTTATCTAAAATGTCATAGTCGTCTCTTATCACGGATACATTTTAAACTTACTGACCAGTCTGGCCACTTGCTCGATCTGAGGTCAGAGTCGTTAAATATAAACCTGTATGTGCATTCGTAGAACGTCATCGTAGAGCGTCATCTTAAGATCTCCACGTTCGTAATGACTTCGTCATAATTACCACATAGTTTGTACGTTTTGCTTATAGTACGTGCAGTTTCATATTTTTGATATTATAACATGCAAATATATCATTTTATGTGATTCTGATTGGTCCAGATAAACCCATGCAATTATTGCGCAGTATTTTCTTTAGTGATTACATCACGGCGGAAAACACCAAGCAAAAAAAAAAATATCAAATAATTATTTTTTTTTACCCCATGATTTTATCAGGATCAGAAATGAATTATTCTGGTACAACACTATTAGTTTCGTTGTCACTGGTGACGCAGTCACCATGATCAGAGTCACACTCGTCTTTATCTTTAGCCAGTAACTCTTCCGCGTCTTTGTTTATCAACTCCGTCATCGACATGATATCTCTTAGCTGTTTTATACGAGCATGTACAATTCTTTTCGTTTCGTATTCGTGAGATAATTCTGACCTAACCTTTTCGATGGCCCGTGAAAGAGGAACAAATAATTTTACCTGCATATCCGTGATTGCTGCCAGCGATCGTAACATCGCCTGTTGAATTAACTTTATGAATCTATAATCGGAAGGCAAGGTATACCTATTTTCTGACTTCCGAAATTGTAATGATTCAAAGTCACTCATTATTTTTTCAGGATCAAGCTGGTCAGATATTTTCACGCCGCTGTGTTGTAATTTTTTAATAGCAGTAATAATTGATGTGATGTTTTCGTGATTCATTACTTTTTATATTATAAATTATTTGTTTAAATAAAAATATATTCTGAATAAAAATAAATATTTTAAAAATATTTTATAAATTCAAAAATAAACAGCAGCGATGACGGGTCCTAAGAGTCCTTTTTTTATTTTTTTTATTTGGTAAAGGCCTTTCTTATGGCCCACAGGCACTCTTCATGGTTAAGACCTGTCTTATGGTCCACAGGCACCTTATTGAGATTTTTTGGTCCGGCGGACATTCTTTCTGAATGCCCCTATGTGGATACCCTTCAATGAGGTCACAAGGTCGCGAGTTCACATCACCCTGCTGTTTATTTTGGGGACGCAAGCGATTTCATGTAAACCCCCCTCCCCCAAATCAAACCCCGGGGTAAGTGCAAAACTGCACTCACCACGTTGTTCAACATGGTGAGGGGTACATGAAATCTCATGGGGCTTGCTTGCGCCCCCAATTATAACAGCATCTGTCGCCGAATGCAAGATAATATATCTTTAGCATTTTTGGAGACTCGAACACGCAGAGAGTTTACACTAGTGGATCTGCACGCAAACGCCTTAACCCCACGGCTATTGGAGCTCTTATGAATATATAGATAAATTTAAGTATATAACTATTCGCACTGTCTCACACGTGATAACTCTGGACTCGTATTTACTAGTATCCGTGACAATGTCATGGACGCCAGATTTCTACACCGAAAGAATATTCTGATTCTGAATAAAATCTGCAATTTTACACATTTCTACCGTTTCTGCCTTGTTAAAATATTATATTTTCAATCCTCTTCATGCAGTCAAGGCAGAACTATCTAGCAATGAATGCATGGATCGATATTATTCCAGTATATTCCGCCTACTGCAGATCTGCTTACATTCATTCAGTATAGTAACAATGATACATGTCGTCTGCTGCGATCGATATGTGTACAATATCAGCCTATGATATAATATCACGGCTGAGGATTTTATGTTTGTTTGAGGATATATTTTCTGCAGTTAATACTTTCACATAGTTGAGATATCTGGACTGAAGAGATATTTAAGCATTACGATTAGACTGTAGTACAATAACTGCTCAATTACTTTATCAGTGAATATAAACGCGTGGTCATGTAGAGGCAATAACAAAAGGGAGACAACTGCTTGATTGTTCTATCAGCGATGACGGATTTATCTCGCTTCATTGTACGTTCTGAATTTTGCGAGATCGTAATCAGCATTTGATGTTTGTTAGTCATGGTTCGCTGGCGTGACAATCATAGAAATATCAGAATGTTAAAATAATTGTTGTATGACCACTGGCGAAAGTGAACATTTTTCATAATAATAATATATAATGATTGTACACTTTCGCCAACAATCACAGAAGTATCAGAATGTCGAAATAATTGTTCTATCGTTGGTTGGTTATATTCGTGCGGTTTAACAAGAATTCCTCAACGGTCAGAGGATTTTTTTTGTGCACTTGATATTTTGGATTCCGCTGTTCATAATAAATTAACATAGTTCTGTAGTTATTTCCTCCACATTTCGTACAAAGGTTTATTTTGCCTCGTACTCCATTACCACAGCCTAGACACGGGTTAATTCCTGTTGATCTTTTTCTGATCATTTGATTGTGATAACCGCAGTATTCTCCGCAACATCTTTTACCGAATTTTCGTGTTGACCCTTGAAACAACCACGGACAATAATTAGTTCCTACTTGAAATGGCATTATATAATACAAGCATGTTTTATTTTTCAATTGAATATAAAATCTGTGTGAGATATTATTATATAATGGCCGAAAAAAATAACATGATTAGCAGCAGCAATGGTACATCATTGATCGTCCAGGATAATGATATATCTAATGGTATTATTCTAAATGAACATCACTGTGATATATTTTGCTGGTTGGACAATTGTCCTCATGTTGGTTCTGAATCATTTCGCGTTGAACCGCCGCCCCCAGTGGAACAGCCCGTAGACATAACAGAGTTAACCGAAGATGAGCATTATGATCGTCTCGATGAAAAACTCTTTGATGGGCCACACGATTACGTGATGGAGTTTTTCGAAAATGCTCCACATGTTAAATTAACCGACATTGCCAAGTACGGTTATTGGGAACTATGCGAGTACTATTCGTTATTCGATGATGCTGTTTGGCATTCAACGAAAGAATACGCTATCAAGAATTTCATTATGATCGGCAGTATATGTGAAAAAGCCGCCCAAGGAATCATTGTTCAGCATTTCGATAAATTTTACGTATTTCCGTCGGATGATTGTTTCAATCGATTCGCTGATAAATTTATTGGTCAATCATCGGTAACCGAGATTATTCCGAAATTCCGGACCAGATATCCGATATTTGATCTTGATACAAAATTTGTCCGTGAATATGTCGTATATACCACAGGAAGAACTGAAT
The DNA here is from genome assembly GCA_016617855.1 of Megalonaias nervosa. Taxonomy (NCBI): domain Eukaryota; kingdom Metazoa; phylum Mollusca; class Bivalvia; order Unionida; family Unionidae; genus Megalonaias; species Megalonaias nervosa. The sequence goes on along the minus strand of JAECUM010011667.1, from coordinate 22,532 downwards.
TCAAAGAAACAACGGAAAAAATAAACATCAATGATATCATTGATTACTTTTCGGTGTTGTGTGATTGTCAGCGAGATCGTGTATTCGTGTTTGAAACAAATAAAGGCTATCACGTTCTTTGCAAATCCGCCCCGGTAACATTTGATCGACAGCGAGAATTGACAAACAACGCCATAAAAGATAAAAATCCTCAGTGGAACATTGATAGTCAGGCTGGCCTGTACAGTATTAAGTTGAACGGGACAAAATCACATAAACCAGGAAAAGTTACTTCATACAAACGATTAATATCTCACAGTGATCATTTTGCAGCGTCTGAATTATTAACGTGTCCATGTTCGATTCAGCCTAGATATGTGCGTGTCGATGATGTCACTGACAATAAAATCATTATTGGTTGTGATGATATTTCTACGGAAAATCTTGAACGGATTTCTGTTGCGTTGACAGGAGAACATAAACAGTTGATGATGATTGTAAATGTATCTCAAAATAGATTTACAATATCACGACGACCAGGTCATGTTTGTAACATTTGCGAACGACGACACGGTTATAATTACGTTCATAACTTCATTGAAGACAGATGCGATAATTGTTTAGTTTACATTAATGATGATCATTATTCGATATGTTGTCCAAGATCGACGGGAAAACAAGTTACTGATTGACGGTGATACTGTCGAAGAACAAATCGAAAAAATAATCGCTGGGACATCCAGTAACGCTGAACTTGTTCAAATAGCTGAACAGTTTCCAACGGATCACTCAGGAAAAAGAATTATTAATAGGAAATACCTAAAATATTTAATATCGGCTCGGCGTAGATGTCATTATTCTGGTTACTTTCACGAACGAAATCCTGATTTGTTATATGTTGAATTGCCCCAACATGAATCAGGCCCAGGTTGTAGAATAATCCCCGACGAAGACTATATTGATGGTTCTGCATGTGGTATGGGAAAATCCAAAGCAGCTTGGAAATCAATAAAGGACCATCAATCCGTGGTTAGTATTAGTTACAGAAAAACCTTTACTGAAAAAGTAAAATCAGATTATGGTATAGAATCGTATTCTGATATCAGCGGCGACATCGTGTTTAAACCGGATGATCGGCGTCGTGTTGTTGTCCAGTGGAAGAGTTTACACCGAATAAAAGGTGTTCCAGACGTGTTGATCGTGGACGAGTGGCATGGGATACGACGACAGCAATTCTCTTCAGTGAAACACAGTCGCGAACGCTGGGATAAATTCTCCGGGTTAGCGATAGCTTGTAAACGATTAATTGTTTTTGACGCGGATGCCAACCATAATGATTTGATACTATTCAGGGATAAATTAGGACGATCATCCATCAAATTCATTATTAACGATTATCAACCCGATCATGGAAAAAAATTCATCATAGAATCGTCGCACAAAAGTAATCTTATAAAATTAATAGAGATACTGAATCATTGTAAAATCACCGGTGAAAAGATCGCAATTTTCACGCACAACAAACACAAAACCGACTATTCCGTGGAGAGTTTAGCGAAACTGTTACAACATCTAGGCTTTCGTGTTAGGTATTATCACGCTGACACTGATCCAGCCCAAAAGAAGTTGGATTTTAGCAGTATCGATACTGCATTTGAGGACATCGATGTCGTTATTACCAACCATACTGTTGAGGCCGGAATTAGTATCATCGATAAACGATTCAAGGTTATGTTTGTGTTTTCTGAGGAATTAGGATCTGTTGAAGCAACTAAGCAAGCGATTCATCGATTTCGTTGTGTTAATGAAATTCATTATTCTGCGGCAAGAAAACAACGCGATTGTAAACTTCCAATAACTCGCGAAGATGTCGAGAAAGTCATTATTGATCGTGAACGACTCCTTGACGATACAATGAAACTAAATAGGTGTCCAAACGCTGGTGAATTACAAACCAGTTACGGATTCGCCTACATCAACGATATCATCGATGAAAATAATTCCAAAATATATTTCACTCCAAGATTGATCACTGCGATGAAGAATACCGGCTATGAAATTGTAGAACAACCGTTGGACGATTATGAGACATGGTGCCGCAAAAACAACACCAAGAAACCATCCAACGACGACATCAAGAATAATCCCGTCGTTGATGAATTTTTGAAAACCTCAGTGGGACAGCGGATAAAACAATCAAAATCTAATTCTGTAAATTGTGAAAGTCCTAGATATTACAAGTATAATCCCCATGAGAAGTTGGAGCCGTATGAAGCAAAAAAATCATTCCTCAACCACATGTTTCAGTGTGATGTTGGTAAACTGCCGCAGGATCAAGTTGAACAGTTACATAAAAATACTCCACGACTACGACGATGCCACGAAGAGATCATTGACAAATTCAGTAATGGCAATATCATGATGATAAAAAATATCGGTCTGACAAAATCAGCCCCAGAGAAAAGTTAAACGCGGTTAGAAATGTTTTACAAACACTGAATTTCCCAGATGTCGTTCCTGAAACCCTAACAACGACAACAATACCAGTATCAGGACCAGACATGAGAAATAACATCAACAACATGATTACAAATCAAGATCAGTTATCATCGTATAATGAATTAATAAAGAATTGGTCTAGCATATTTCCTGAAACAAGACTTCATAAATCAAAATTAACTGTAAAAGATATAATCGAAAAAATAAAATTGATTTATAAAGGATTTGGAGCGACATTGACAGCAAATGATAAAAATCATCCTCTACGATCAGACTACACACTAACTTATCCTACATGGCCAAAATCAGACCTTGTTGATGATCCTCATTGGAGAAATTTTTATAATGATAGTCAAGGATTTCATGGCGGCAGTGACATAAATGCTGTCGATGATCACACTGCGATACTGAAATTTCCTATATGGAGTGCCAATAATTGGTTCAATAGATTTGATGAGGAATATTCAGATTACTAAAATAATCACTCTATCGTTGTTGGCGAAAGTTTACAATCATTATATAATATTATGAAATGTACACTTTCGCCAAGGGCGCTGGACACCCTGGCGTTAGTTTACAAAAGTGAACGCGGTGGTAATTGTGTGTCCTCAGGAATTACTTGTAACTGTTCACGTACAAATCCACGTTGAGGAGCAGTCGAATCTAGTCTGTAGATGGCGGGTCTACCCGTGGATCTAACCACGCTAGAAATTTTATGTGTAGTCACACTCCAGATAGGATCAGTTGCTCTTTTTTTACCCCCTTCAAGTTCACCAGGTTCATATAAATACCTTACAGTCACATTACCTAACACTGGTTGTTGTGAAAAGTCACGTCGTTGTCCGTAACCATCGCTACGGGGTATATGTTTCTTTGTAATTGCAACGGTAGGTTTCATAGAAGTTGCACGAATAATTTCATTATTTAACGCAGCTATCACACTTGGTAATCTTGCAACCCATTCACAAGATCTTGTATCTGCCTGAATTATTTCCTTCGCATACTAGTATCCAAATAACCGCTCAGCGAGTGATCGATTAAATCGTTCAACTATTGCCTGATCACGATGAATTTTAGTGTGTCCTTGTCTGATTTTGACATTATGTTTTTTCATCAGCGATGATACTGCACCAAGAAATTCTTTGCCAGGATCAACTTGTAGCAACTGTGGCCATCGTAATCGTCCTCGTTGATAAATTCGTTCAAACGCAGATGCAACTTCAGATGTTGTTTTTGTTGATAGCGGCTCCGCTTCTTTATATCTACTTGCAACGTCAACGACAGTTAACGCGTATTTGTATGTGCGCGATCCGCTGGCGGATCGATGACATCCACGTGTTTTAATAGTATCGTGTGGTAAAAACAAAATATCCGCTTGATGAACTTCATTGGGGACGATGACATCAAAATACGTGTACTGAATTTTTTTAGGTGGACGTAGATATATTTGCCATATTGCCTGTCGTGCTAACCACGCTGCAGCAACAGCACGTGAGACTTTTGCTGCTTCAGCGAGTTTACTAATAGCTGCTCTGCCTCTCCAATATCCCTTTGGGCTATAATAAATGGACTCCATTATAATAGTTATATAATTAATTACCCAGCCCCTAGCATTATTTTACCTTTCATAGCAGTTTTTACTAGAAGACTAGCGAGTTTTCTCTGAGAGATTTATCAGATATAGAATTTAATGCATGAATCAATTTTACATCTGGAAGATGCTGTTGTTGTAAATCTTTACTTTTATACGCAACATCATGAACGTGACACGCTTGATCAATCTTGTTTATTGGATACTCTCCAGGTCGCGGTTGATCTTGATCATCAAGTCGAATATCAAGTCGAGTTCCAGGACCACAATAATTGTATCCTGGTAAGTGTTTTTCCCCGGGATACTTCGCCCAGGGAGCCCCTGGTAACTTTCCCAACGAAGCGGCAATATCACCTCCTGTCTTTGTACTAGACGAAATAAATTTATATTCTTTTTTGTACCACACTTTTCACACTTACCTGTAAGTGCGCGTTTTTTATTTTTTGTTATTATTGTTGTTAATCCAGTGGTGGGCGTGGCTGCCTTGCATCGAACACAATATAAATTCATATTATTTATCATATGGATATAACTGACTTTTCGGCGACACGAAAACAAGAACCAGTCAAGCATCACCCAGCGCTACCGAATTCTATCAGAATGATAATAATAGGTCCATCTGGAAGTGGGAAGACGCAATTATTGCTTAATCTGATAATGAGATGGCTGAAGTGGGATAAATTATATTTAGTAGCACCATCTGTAGATGATCAGCGATGCTATGAAGTACTTAAAGATTTTAATGAAAATGCAAAATCGTTAAATGAAGACAGTGACGTTATTGACTTTATAACTGATATTGATGAAGCGCCATCTGTAGATGATCTGGATGGACGTATTAATAATTTAGTAGTGTACGATGATGTCATGCTGGACAAACAATCAAATCCAGCTCGGCTATTTTCTCGAGGCAGACATAAAAACACAGACGTGATTTATGTTACACAGCGTTATACACAAATTCCAAAAGTGATCAGAGATAACTGTAATATTTTAATTGTGTTTAACGGAGTTGATAATCATACGCTGCAAAATATTTATTATACTTGGTGTTCTGGGGACATGGACATGAACAAATTAAAAAATTTCTTTGCACACGCGCAAGCTATTCGGTTTGGTTTTATAACAATAAATTTGCATGATCCGAGGTCAAGATATCGTAACGGACTTGATATAATATTTGGATAAAAACCACAGCAGCAGAGAGGGTGAGCTGACAAAAGAATAAGTGTGAGACGCAAACAAAACACGCCTAAAATCTGAAGAAAAAAAATATATCAACGAACGAGTAACAAAATCAAACTAACCCCATCGATTTTTGTTGTTGAAATATGTTCGGTTAGTGGATTCGGTTTAGCGTTATTGACCTTATTTTAGCCCTTTGTAGGAACCTTTATTTTTGCTCACGGACCCTCGGAAAAAGTTGTAGGGTTCACCCTCTCTGCTGCTCAACCAGAACAGCGTTCAAGAATTGTGACACAATATTCAGCGTAAAACTAGTGCCAAACCCTCCAGCCTGCAGGAAAGCACATACATTAAAAGATGAAATGCACCTCATTGGAATCCAGGCCGAACAACGTTAACTTTGTCACCCCACACCATGAAGAAACAGCGAACCTTCAGTCAATCTAACGATCAAAACATTGGGCAAAAAACAACACAACCCCTGGAAACTTCTAACCTCAATAAACCAAATCCTGGAAAACCAATACGGACCTTACACCAAGATCTACACAGACGGCTCAAAATCACAAGAATTAAACAGAACAGCAGCAGCATTGGTAGTGCCCGAGTTCAACCAAAAAATAGAAGTCAGATTACCAGACGGATGCTCCATCTACTCTGCGGAATTCTGGGCGATTAAACAAGCACTGACCTGTATAAAAAGCCAAACCAACAACAAAAAATATGTCATCATCACAGACTCGCTAAGTGTACTACAGTCAATAGAAATAGGATCATCACAAAGCAGGAGCAACATGCTAGAGGAAACACTATACACCCTACGACAACTGGAATTAAACCAGTTCAAGGTCGAATTCTTATGGGTGCCCTCTCACATTAACCTATCAGGAAACGATAAAGCAGACCTAGCAGCCAAACAGAGTATACAACACAGCGAAATTCAACACATACCTTACAGCGTGCAAGAACTATATAGCGAAGTCCGACAACGAATAAACGAAAAATGGCAATTTCACTGGGACAACTCCACCAAGGGCAGACAACTCTACCAAATACAGAAATACGCAACCAGAAACACCAAGTCACCAAAAACACTTCAAACAGATGAACTAAGAGTAATCAACAAAATCAAAACAGGAAAAACGCTTCTACAGACCAGCCTCGGAAAATACATCACGACTCAACAAGACAACAACCAAAACTGCCTACACTGCACAGAACTGGAAACACTAGACCACATTTTCAACGACTGCAGCATATACCAAGCTCAAAGGAAACAGTTCAAGGAATACCAACAACGCATCGGCTCCCCGGACAGGTACCCGGACACACTAGATACAACAAAGAACAAGAACTTGGAAATGACATACAACAACATCATCCGATTCCTAAAGACAATCAACAAGTTCTAAGACATACAAACTCAACTGACGACTAAAAACAGGGCAAAACGACCAACTGACAAGCGGACAGACAACAAGACAAAAACAATCAAGACAACAGACAAACCGACTGACCAAACCAAATACAAACAGACTATGACCGAAAGCCAGACCAAAACAAAAGCCAAATAAAACAACACAAAAACACAACAGAACAACCGTATCCCTTTAAGTTAGCCGAAGGATAGGTAGGTAAGCATATATCATCAAAACATAATCATTTAACATAAAACCAACGAACATACAGCAACATCATGCGAAAAATCCTTCTAAATTAGTCAAATGACAGGTAGGTAAGCATATAACATAAAAACATAAATACATAATCATTTAACATAAAAACCAGCAAACATATAGCATGCGAAAAATAAACGGCATGATACCACCCTACCATTAAAAAACCCAACAAGTTTGCCCAAAGACAGGTAGAAAAACATAAAATCACAAATAATTTATCCCTTAACATAAAGCCAACCTACATACAGCAGGCGGAAAAAAACCCACTGGCATGAAATCACCCAACCCATTTACAACCCTTAGGCATGACCATACAGCATGAACCGACCACACCCAACTAAAAGCATGATCTTACTATTATAAGGGGAGGGGGGAGAGGTGGAGGGAAAAAAGAATATATATATATATATATATATATATATATATATATATAGTATATATATATATATATATATATATATATATATATATATATATATATATATATTAATTATTATATTACTTCTTTTTCTACTACAACCAATAATACCCCAAGCATGCACACTGACCCATATAAACCTTGACATAAAAAGGGACAACTACGGACAGAACAAAGGGGAACACATATACAACAACAGGAAATCACCGAGTGCAGACCAAGCATTTTAAAACAGGAGCTAGGGTAAATAGACTAGCAAATACCTGGGTCGGATCCTGACAACGACAAACCGGTGCTGCAAACAGACCTCCCACCAAGGCCCTGACACATATATTACTTATATTCAAATTTATATATTTATTTATCTATTTACTTATTTATTTATTTATTTATCTACTTATCTATTTATTTTACTACTTCCTATTCTTTAAAGGATACTGGGACCATTACACAGGTGCTAGGGAAAATAGACTAGCAGATACCTGGGTGGAATCCTGATCTCGGCAAGCCAGTGCTGAATGAAGATTTCCCACCATGGGCCCGGCACATAAAAACAATTATTATTTTCATTTAAATTCCCTTTATTTATTTTTCCTCTTTCCTTTATAAATTAATCTTATTTTTTTATTTTATTTATTACAAATGTCTTACTCTCATTCCTTCTTTACAAATTTCTCTCTCTCTCTTTCTCGGATCGGACAAACATCAAAGCAAGGAGCAGTCCAGGAAGCTCTACCTGCTGCTCCACAAACCCCTCCCCTCTCGGACAAGCAAAACAAAACCAGACAAACATCAAAGCAAAGGGCAGTCCAGGAAGCTCTACCTGCTGCTCCACAAACCCCCTCCCTTCCGGACAAGCGAAACATATCCAGACAATCATCAAGGCAAGGTGCAATCCAGGAAGCTCTATACACAGACCCAGCAGCCATTGAAGTCAGACGTAAACGGGACAGACTGGCAAGAAGGTAGGAGGCACTCGCAGCAGGGTGTCATCCCACGCCCTCGGAACAACGAAATCTTGACCGGCCACAGACCACAGTAACCCGATACAGGACATATATTGACTGTACTGCCACCAATCCCACTAACTCCAGAAAGCAAAGTGCAGTCCAGGAATAACTATCTGCTCGGACAAGCGAAGCAAGACCGGACAAGCACCAAGGCAAGGCAATGGGCAATCCAGGAAGCGCTACCACCCACTCCCTTCCGGACAAGAGAAACAAAACTAGACAAACATCAAGGCCAAGGGGCAGTCCAGGAAGCTCTACCTGCCGCCCCACAAACCCCTTCCCTTCCGGACAAGCGAAATAAAACCAGACAAGCATCAAAGCAAGGGACAGTCCAGGAAGCTCTACCTGCTGCTCCGCAAACCCCTTCCGGACAAGCGAAACATATCCAGATCGAGATACAGTTACTCCTCGTAAGAAGGAGCTATTGTAGTTCCCACTCGAAATGGACAAACGCCCCTTCCCTCACACCTACCCACAAGACAAGCGAGAACGGGCATAAAACTGGGGCTAGGAAATACAATACTACCATATACCCGGGTGGAATCCTGATAGCGGCAAGCCAACGCTGACTATACAGATTTCCCACCAAGAACCCGATCATGGGACCAAATGTGGTGGTTGAGGAGAGGGTGCCCCTTTTCCCTTTCAAAACCAAGCGTCTTCTACCTTTGAAGACCAAAAACAAAACAAACACGATCCTTTAGATCCACCGTCCAAAAAAAATCCAACCACAAACTACTGAGTACGGATAAAGTTTATGGGAGGGTTAACCCCCAACAAAAATTGGAAATCTTTTTCGGCAAACGCACAAGTACACTTAGTACACAAAATTCAAACTCACCGATTTATTCAAAATTCACAACCCCAAACGCTTGAACAATTGCACAGGTGGCTTTCACTACATTGGCATAGGGCTGTCCAGTAGCAAAACTGGACGAGATTTGACAAAAAAAAAAACAAAAAAAAACCGGCCTTGGCGTTGGGCCGGGGCGCGCGGTTGTCGGCTTGGGGGTGCTCTGCGGGGTTGTCTCCGGGGCGTTGCTGTGGGGTTTTGTGATGCTGCCTTCTGAGTTCCTTTCCGCCTTTCCTCGCTGCCGGACTCATGATGGGTGCTGTGATGTAGACGCAAACTAGGGGGTTATGATGGCACCATACTCATACTTCCAGGAAGCCGTGAGGGCACCATACTCACACCTCGGAGGGCCCAGCCTAGGGCTCCGAGAGGCAGTTGTGACACCATGCCCACACCTCCAAGGGCCCAGCCTAGGGCTACAACCAGTCGCGAAAGCACATAGTGCATATGCGACTATAATCCATCAGTCAGTCAGTCAGTCATTCGCGCCCTTCTGGGAGTCTTGGAAACTTGCGGCGGCGCTTTTGGCCTTCTACGGGAACCATCCTCCACCAGGGAATGTTGGGGAGGCTGGCTGGGGTGTTTGGTGGGGTGGGCTCGCTCTTTGGCGGGTAGGGTGGGGCTGGGGCTGGGGCCGCGGTGGGAGATCTGCTGTTGGGTCTGGGGTTTTGGAGCGATGGGGAGACGTCCAACATACACAGAGGCTATGATGGCACCATTCTCATACCTTGGATAACAGGGCACCAGCGGAAGGCCCAGCTCGGGGCCAAGCGCCCCCTTAAGGGGACTGTCGCCCAGCCTGGGGCCACAACCAGTCGCGAAAGCACAGAGTGCAAAAGGCGACTTTAATCCTTCTCAGTCAGTGAGTCATTCGCGCCATCTTTTTTCTTCGATTCCTGCCTCAGCAGCCATTGAATGCAGACGTGCCTTATATCACTGCGGTGAAAAACCACAAAGGTAGCAACTATTCCAAATTATTCTACCACAGAATAGAGGAAAAACGACAGAACAGAGAATTTTATACAAAGGGAGCCGAAATACAGACAGGATTGTGATATTCAGCTGGAAATAACGACCGACTAACTAGATAAGCAGACAGCAGCCGCAGCAGGGAACCCCCTCCGCTGCGAGAACAAAGGAATTCTGACCGGCCACTAACCGCAGTAACCCGATACGGGACTATTAACTGACTGTGCACGCCTAACCACTGTAAGGTAAAGAAAAATATATATACATTAACCCTTTCCTAACATTCAGTATCCAATTCTAACAGTAATTTTAACAATAACCACTGTTTGTAATACAATTTACCTGTGAGATCTGTTTAAAAAAAAACAAACAAAAAAAACAAAAATTTTTTTTTACAGTTAACATCTATATATAAAAAGGTTTATATACAGGGGAGAACAAGGTGCGGTGCCAAAGCTACGCGACTCGCGTGTGGTAGCACGGACCGTACCGTATCTCCCCATAGCAAAGTAACACTAAGCACACACACTCACTCTAATACACATATGATCTACACTACAATCTTTCTATCTTCTCTTAACACACCATAAATACAAAAAGGTTTCAAGGACCAGGAAGCCGGTATCGATCCTATATCACAACCGGCTTTCCGAGTCAAAAGAAACCAATAAAACTAAAGAAAACTAAGAAGAAAATTTGATCCATGAAGCCAGCCCAACAAAAAACGAAATAGCGTACACAACAAATAGCAGTAACATATAGCAAACACTGGGCAACATAGATCCTTGGCAAGGATCGCAAAATTTTAAGTATACTCTGAGTCCAGCCTGGGATGAAGAGTCTTTATTTACACTAGAGTAGGAAAGGTGTATAAACCCTATTGCAAAATTTATAAAAATGAAATTTATAAAAATAACACACATAGCACATTTACCTTAAAGAAACAATAACACATAAAAATGTTTAACTTTCGGAACTAGGGGGTCCCTCAAATGATGATAATTCTGAGAGGGACCACACCAATAACCTAATAAATAAATAGAATAAGCCGCCCCACTACACACCTACCACCACTGAATACACATTCTCCACAACCTAAAACTACTATTACCACTAATAACACACTACTACCCTCCAACCACCACTACTGTCACACTAATACTTATTATTGTACAACTCTACTCAAATAATTATTATTACTGTTATTATTATTATTATTATTATTATTATTGCTATTCTTGTTATTAATGCTTACTGTTTCCTTCTTAAAACACCACAATCGCAATTATTATTACTATCCCTACCAGCAATAATTGTTTATACTATTATTAAATATTAATACCAGTATCAAACCAGCAAACATAGCCCACACGTAAACAAACTCCAAGTAACAAAACAGGTAAGACAGATATACAAACCCCACTCCTAAACAATAAACTGCGCATGTGACAGTCTCCCTAACAGCCACTACGTAATATTTCCAACAAACAGGTACTGTAAACAAAGTACAACCTCACGTAAAAAATATAACAAATACAGGTAAGTCTAACCAAAACTGGCACGAAATCCCAGCATAGTGACCAAAACAAAATGGAACGAAAGCCAAGCAACAAAGTGAAACTTCTTCTCAGGAAGAGAAGGGACGCCATTAAACTAAGCAAACTCCTCAGCAGGATGAGGACACCAGCTCTCACCAGAGCCCAGAAAAGAAGAACCTCCACCACCACCTCAGAAGGAACTGAAGACACACCTGCAACTATTAACATAGGGACATACCGATCATCATCAACAACAAGACAGATCACAAAAACCATATTATCGGACAAAGCAGAAAGACACATCAAGCAAGCTACCACAGTAACAAAAGCACCCATTACCACTCTGGAACAAGCACTACAAGAAATCGAAGCTACAGAACAACAAAATCCAATCCAAATACAGGTGCAAACGAACACAGAAACGACAAATTCACTAAATACAGGTGAAACCCTGATCGGGATAACAGCAACAACGACACCAGCACATACTAACATAAGGGAACCAACGACAACTACAACTACAACACTACCAATCACAATGCAAAACACAAACCAGCAAGAACAATACCTCATCCACAAAGGGAAACTAATAACAACAACACCTGAAGAGCTTATACACAACGGCAAAAAGGCCACCCCAACCACAACACTGGAAACAACCGTAACTGGAGAACCCACCAACACCACGGTACACATACCCTCAAGAATTCAAGGCACACATGGCGCAACGCACACGACCACGCCAACAGCGATAACATCCCACTACCAAACAACGGGAACACCACCACCACCACCAACAACAACAACAGAGGTATCTTCCAAGGAAACAACAAAAGGAAAAACCAGATGTATAAGAATAACACCACCAGGAAATGAAAAACGACAGAACACAAACACGAACGCCACTACAGACAGCAATAATAGAAAAAGGAAGAATTCATCTCTCGACAGCCAAGAACCAGGCCCATCCACACTAACCTCACAAAAAAAAGGCCACAGGAAAAGGGAACCTTATTCGACAGAGAGGACAATCGAATACAACATCTACAACCAATATCACCAAAACATATAAATACCAAATCCCAACCCACCCAGGGATACCAAAACAAAGCCAAAACACCCAAAGGGAAACACCCACTCAAAGGACTGCCTAAAATCAAGAAATCAAACACAACGAATGGAATACTAACAACCCAAGTTGCAGACTCAACCAATATATCCACAGACCCCAACCACAACACCTCACCAACAACACCGGCATTGCGAGCAGCATACCATGCAAAAGATAAAGAAGATCCCGAGACTATAACATCACCAAAGCCAGAAAGGACCACAAAATTCCACAAGGCCCACCACAACAACACCAACAACTACAGCACCAAAGATAAGGACTCGACACAAACTCAACATCCTAACCTCCCTAAACCAAACCCTCCACGCAACAACAAAGCTATAAATACACCAACAACAATGGCTCAGTCACCTGTAAAAGCGACCATCAGGAGGAAAAGAGACAACCCCACCAGTAACGGCACGACGCCAACGGAAGGCAAGAAAAGAAATGTTCACACCAACACCAACCACCAGCACAACAACAGTAATATGAAAGAGAACTGCACCATACACAATAGCCAGGAAGCAGGGCCCTCAGCACACCCTACAATGCAAGAAAAGGAAGATATAACCAACACCCGACAGCAATGGGTGGACAGTCAATTCCAACACCACAGCTACAACCAAACCTACACACACCATCAACTTGTACCACCATATGAAAACCGGGCCACAACATCCAAAGGCAAACACCCGCTAAAAGGCCCACCGAAAATAAAGACATCAAGGAACAACATTCACCAAACAAGGAACAACAGAGACAACACTGAACAAACTAAAACAAACAACACAACCAACAACAACATAGGAGCCACAATCAACGTGCCAACAAACAAAAGACACCGTTATCACCCTACCCATTGGACGTTATATATCACCTGCCGTGACAATACAATCAGGTCAGCAAACACAAAAACCCTCGCAGCAACACTGATACAGCACCACAAGGATAAATTCAAGATAATAACAACAACACACAACAACTACATCATAGTATGGTGCTACTCCAACCAACAAGCGACTGAATACCAAAAAATCACCCACATTCAGGGAATAAAGGTCAAAGTTCAGCCACACAAGGCCAACTCAAATACAGGAAAACAGAATAGAATATCCCAAAGAACCAATAACAACATAAGGCCCTGAAACAAGGACAAAGATAAGACCACCCATAACAAACATGAACCCAACAAAAAACCTTCCATTATTGTGTGGCAGTGGAACTGCAGAAGCTTGCCAGCAAACCACGCCGAGCTCATAGCAACACTAAACGGCATAACCTCAAACCAGAAATACTCTGCCTACAGGAAGCAAGACTACCAGCGACATGGGCCAAACCACCAAAAATCAAAGAATACGACATCAACTATCACAAACGCCGGCCACAGGGAACCACAGGAGGCGGACTTGCAATATATGTTCACAACTCTATACCTGAAGTAACGGAACTCGAAATACAAGACCACTCGGAAAACCAACATATTGAATATCAAGGCATCAAAATCAAACTAGGAAACAAGACAGTACATATTTACAATATCTACGAGCCCCCCACCCACAATACCGACTCCACACACACCCTTCAACAACTCATCCACCCAAACAACATGAACAACATTATCTGTGGAGATTTCAACGCACATAGCACGGATTGGGGAGAAAACCGCACAGATACAAGAGGCAATCGACTGCGAAAATTCGCCAGGAACAATCAACTTCAAATGCTAAACAACGGAACACCTACAAGATTGGACACCGCAACGGGGAAACTCACAACACTGGATTTAACACTCGTATCACAACCAATAGCACAAATTTCCGAATGGGAAGTACTCCAGCAAAGTACCATGGGGAGCGACCACTTCCCAATCCAAACAACCATATACCTACAACACCCAAGGGAAAAACATCTCAACCCACCAAAATGGAAAATAGAAAAAGCAGACTGGGATCTATTTCAGGCCATATTAAGGAAAATACAGAGCGAGGACCTACAAAGCACTGACACCAACACATACTATAGCAACTTAACGGAAGCAATCAACGCAGCAGCACAAGAATCAATACCAAAAACAAGTGCATAAACAAATGGATCAACAAACAAAAGGCACCTTGGTGGACCGAGCAATGCAAATCTGCAATACAGGCGAAAAAAAAAGGCTCTCAGCAAATATCAAAAAACCAAATCATATACAGACCTAATCACATATAAGGAACGGGAAGCCATGGTAAAAACAGTCATCCGAGAAGCGAAACAAAACTCGTGGAGAGAATACTGCTCCACACTCACATACCAGACCAAATCCAAAGAAGTATGGACGAAGATCAGAGCCCTCAAAGGAAACAAACCCAAAACAACACCTAAAATCGCGGAAACACAAACAAATCAGGAAAGAGCGGCACTGCTAGCCCAACACTTTGCACAGGCCAGCAGCAACCAAAACCATACACCAGACTTCATGAGCCTAAGACAGCGGATAGAGAACACATACCCACACCTATTTACGGACCAATGCACAGAAGAACAAGGCAATAATACACCCTTAAACGATCACTTTACACACCTAGAATGGGAACGGGCACTACAGAACAAGAAACCAACAGCACCCGGAGAAGACAACCTCGGATACTCAATATACAAACATCTACCGCCAAATATACAACGGATAACAGTGGACCTGATCAACCGCATATGGGACACAGGGAGTATGCCAGCAACATGGAAACAAGCGATAGTCGTCCCCATACCAAAAACCGGCAAAGATCCCAAAAGCGTCACATCATACCGTCCGATATCCCTGACAAATTCAATCTGCAAGATAATGGAAACTATGATCACCAACAGGATCAAACACCACCTGGACGCAAACAACCTCCTAACAGAATACCAAAGCGGGTTCCGAAACAAAAGATCCACCCTCGACCAACTCTTCAGACTGGAAGCGGATATAAAACAAGCCTTCAACGCTAGGAAGAAAACTAACAGACACCTACTAGCTATATTCCTAGACCTCGAGAAGGCGTTCGACCTCGTATGGACCAATGGACTCATCTCTAAACTCAATCAACTCGGAATCAACGGCAGGATGCATCGATGGATTGCGAACTTCCTAACAGGGCGACAAATTAAAGTTAGAATAGGCGACAAAACCTCTGAAACCTACACACTGGAAAACGGCACACCACAGGGAAGCGTAATAAGCCCTACCCTCTTTAATATCATGGTCAACAATCTCTCAGACTACGTCGACAACTCTATAGTACTGTCCCAGTTTGCCGATGACAGCGGAATCTGGAAAGCGGGGAACCCCAACAATCAAGCATACACCAGCAACCTCCAAAACAACCTCGACGCAATATCAAAATGGGCAACAAACTGGGGCTTCAAAATCTCTGGTGACAAAACAGTTGCAATACTATTCTCACCACCAAGCAAACGCAAACCAAAGAAACCGACCCTATACCTACAAGGAAAGCCCATCAGATTCGTCCCACAAAACAACTTCTTAGGCATGATACTGGACGAACACCTCACCTGGAAACATCACATTACAGACCTGATCCACAAATGTAAGCAGGACGTCAACTTACTTAAACATCTTAGAGGAACCAAATGGGGGGCAGACCAACAGACCCTACTTATGCTCTACAAAGCCCTAATCAGGTCAAAAATCGACTACGGATGCCAGATATACGATTCCGCAAGCAAAACTCTTCTACAGAAACTCGACAGCATACAATACACAGCCCTCAGACTATGCACAGGACTGCTGCCAAACACATCAAAAGAGGAACTACAGGTCATAACGGTAGACCTATCCCTACAACTCCGGAGAGAAGAACATATCATTCGATATGCTATCCGAAGCTCCATACACCCAGACAACAACCCAACAAGGACAGCCTTCACAAACTGCAACAAAGAATTCACCTCAAAGTTAGTACCCAACCCTCCAGCCTGCAAAAAAGCTACACACTCAAAGACGAACTACAAATATCCGGGTTACAAGCTGAACAACGCAAATTAGCCGACCCCACACCTTGGAGAAACAACAAACCGACAGTAAACCTGGCCATTAAATCACTGGAACAAAAACAACACAACCCATGGAAAATACTCACGGTAATAAATCAATTTCTAGAGGAACAATACATACGACATACCAAAATATACACAGACGGCTCAAAATCATGTGAACTGAACAGAACATCGGCAGCAGTCATAGTACCAGCACACAACCACAAAGCAGAATCTCGGCTCCCCGACGGCTGCTCAATATACACGGCGGGGTTCTGGGCCATTAAACAAGCACTGCAATGGATAAAGGAACAAACCAACAAGAAACACGTAATCATCACGGATTCGCTCAGCGTAATAACAACAATACAAACAGGATCGTCTCGAAGCAGGAGCAACATGCTGGAAGAAACGATGCACATGCTACGTGAACTGGAAACGAACCAATATCAAGTAGAATTCCTCTGGGTACCCTCCCACATCAACCTAACAGGCAGTGACCAAGCTGACCTCGCAGCCAAACACAGTCTACAACACCAAGAAATCCAAGACATCCCATACAGTGTACAGGAGCTATATAGTCAGGTCAGACAACAGATCAACAAAAAATGGCAACAACAATGGAACACATCCGACAAAGGCAGAACGCTATACCATATCCAGAAGGATATAAACAGAAACATTAACATACCCAAAAAACTGAAAAAGGAAGAACTACAAGTCATCAACAGAATCAAAACAGGAAAGACACTTATCCACGCCAACGATGAAACAAACACCACGGACCACAGAAATTGCCCGCACTGCACAATACCACAGACTCTCCAACACATCTTCAACGACTGCGGCGAATACCACGGCCAGAAGAAAGACTTCATAGAATATCAACAGCGTCTTGGATCCCCGACAACATACCCGGACACGCTGGATAAAACAAAGAACACGAACTTAGAATTGACTTACGCCAACATAATCCACTTCCTGAGGGCCATAAACAAATTTCAGCACATATAAAACAAATACACTACATAAGGACTAAGGCTAAAAGGGCAGCTGAAGAGCAAGCCCAACCACGAAAACAATTAAAAATCTCAATAACTCAAAACACACAAGCGAAAACCGCAACTCCACAACCTACACATACAATACCAGCTGAACGGTAAGTCCAACCACAAAACAATTAAAGCATCTCAGTAAATCAAAACACGCAACGCGAAAACCGAAACTACACAAACTACACATACAAGACTATACCAACCACAACCAGCCAGCAGGATCTCCCGCCAAATAAACGAAGCTGCCGCACAACACCGGAGTAACAGGCTAAAGGCAACAACGCATACCATACAAGTACCGGAATCAACCAAATACAAACCCAAATACTATGGGTGCCCGCTCACATTAACTCAACGAATAAGGACTATAGCCATCCCGGCTGCCAACGGGGCCCACAACACTACCAATGTCCTCATAATCCACTCATACAACCGGAAGTTACATAACAAGGGCAGACAACAAAACAACGACAGTGGGAACACCAGGATCCGGGTCAACAACAGGATCAAAACAGCCAAAATACCCATATAACCCTACCCTGAGATACATCCCTGGACCAAACAGACAATAACTGAACTTCCCTCATGTCATAGTATCACAGGTATTAATACAGCATACTCACCGGGAAACAACGCAGGGAAAGAACCTGCAAATTAACCTCCCACTAACTCAACCGACAACACACCAAGCACATAAATACTGGTCCACAATAGGGGGCCGGACGTACAGCAAGCTCAAACACAACTACTTAAATATACAACAAAAATATACTAACAAAACCTTCAGCATGAAAAACACACTCACAAGCAACCTAACAACACTGGTCGACAATAACAACAACCCTCTAGCATGCGTAAATCCTCCTACCATCGCACCTAGCATGATCATCCCACCATTCTGCTGATTATAAAAAAAAAAAACAAAAAAAAAAGAAACAAAAAAAACTAAAATTATTATATATATATATATATATATATATATATATATATATATATATATATATATATATATATATATATACTCTCTTATTATCTATATATATAGCCCCTAGCCTCACCAAACTTCACACGCATGAGACCGAACCATAATATTAACAGATAAACGAATAAACAATGAGACAGGAACGAGGGTTACAAGTGGCAAAACAGGCGGAACTCAATACCTGGACCAACCTAAGGAGCCACACGAAAATACCACTGACACATAGAGAATGTGCATGTGAAAACGGACACAGGAGGAGACACCCAACACATACAAGACTACAAGACCCAGTGACGAAGACAGAAGCAAGGAAATAAAGAAGACTCAAACCAAAGGAGGTTGGGGTCCATAAACAGGTGCCAGGGAAGACAGGCTTGAGAATTCCTGAGTGGGACCATGACATCGGCAAGCCCGTGCCGTGCAAAGACTTCCCACTGACCCCGGCATATACACCTTTTATATATATATATATATATATATATATATATATATATATATATATATATATATATATATATATATATACATTTATTTATATATTTACCTATTTGTTCAGCTATCTATTATCTTACTATTTCTCACTTCCTCTATATTTATCTATTTACTTAATTTTTTATTTAACAAATTCCTTATGTAACTACTTGTTTATCTCTATCCTTTAAATCAAAGTAAGCGGGATCCAACGAGCCAGTGCTGAAGTAAAGTCTCCCCACTACGGCCCTGACATATATGTATTTCCATACTTACTTTTTCTTTCTTAAATTATCTACCTCTGTATTCACATACTTACTTCTTTTGGTACGGACAAACATCAAAGGCAAGGAGCAGTCCAGGTGGCTCTACCTGCTACTCCACAACCCCCCCCCGGACAAACGATCGGACAACATCAAAGGCCAGGAGCAGTCCAGGAAGTTCTATCTGCTGCTCCACAAACCCACTCCACACCCCTCTTTTTTTTCTTTTTTTTTTTCAGACGACCAGACCACATCAATGCAAGAGGCAGTCCAAGAGGCCCTTTCCGCTGCTCCACGAAAACCCCCCGGACAAGCGATCCTACAACACAAACGCAAGGGGCAGAAATGGTTCTACCTGCGTAAACCTAAGCGGAACTGAACATCTGAACCAACCAAAGGAGCACCACGGGGACACCACAGAACCTAGGGATCGAGGATGAGAAAATGGACACAGAAGGAGATAACCAACCTACACAAGACCCAGCGATGATGACAGAAGAAATGCAAATAAAGAAGATTCGCTCGAAGGATGCTGAGGTCAATAAACAGGTGCTAGGGGAGATAGACTAGCAAAGAATTGGGCGGGATTCTGATATCGGCAATCCCGTACCGCGCAAAGAATACCCACTATACCCCCGGGCCAATCGCCAACCGACAAGCAGGGACGGAAAACTCTATAGAGAATAGATATAAATAACTATTCCAAAAGTTTACCAGACAAGCATAAAAGCAAGGAGCAGTCCAGGCCGCTCTACCTGCTGCTCCACAAACCCCTCCCTCGCACACACCAACAGAAACATCCTAGCTGGGACCATCAAACAGGTGCTAGGGCAAATATACTAGCAATACCTGGGTGGCATCCTGAAACCGGCAAGCCCGTGCCGAGTAAAGACTTCCCACCATGATCCCGGCATACAGGTGTTTATATCCTACCCTTTTTCCCTTTTTGGGAACGGCCAGACATCAAAGGTAAGGAGAAGTCCAGGAAGTCCCACCTGCTGCTCCACAACCCAACCCCCCGGACAAGCGATCGGACAAACATCAAAGGTAACGAGCAGTCCAGGAAACCCCACCTGCTACTCTACAAGCCCCATCCGGACAAGCGCAAAACAGCTCGAGATACAATTACTCCTCGTAAGAAGGAGATATTGTAATTCCCACTTGAGATGGTCAAACGTCCCCCTCCTCACACTTGCCCACAAGACAAAAGACGATGGGTGCAAAACGGGTGCTAGGAAAAACATACTAGCTTACACCCGGGTGGGATCCTGATAAAGGCAAGCCAGTGCCTTCAATACAGATTTCCCACCAAGAGCCCGTCCAAGGAGGAAACGGTGGGGGTTGAGGAGGGGGTTTCCCCCTTTTCAAAACTAAGGGTCTTCTATTTGGCCTAAGAAGACCGAAAAAGAAAACAACCAGGACCTTTTAGATCCGCCGTCTAAAATGAAAACTGACAAAACAAAAACTGATTACAGATAACATTAAAGAGAGGGCCAACCTCCCAACAGATTTAAACACGATTTCGACAAACGTGCAAGTACACTTAGTACACAAAATTCAACCTCACACATTCATTTAAAATTCACAACCCCAAATACATGCCCGACTAATTACACAGGTGACTTACACAACATTGGTATAAGGCAGACCGCTAGCATAACTGGACTGGATTTGACATTAAAACCGGCCTTGCCGTTGGGCGGGGCGCGTGGTTGCTGGTGTGGGGGTGCACTGCGGTGCTGTCGCCGGGGCGTTGCCGTGGTGCATAGCTGCCAAACTGTCCCGTTTTTTTCCGTATTTGTCCCGTATTTTGGACTTGAATACGGGTGTACGTTTTTTTGTGCAAAAAAATACGTTCTTTAATTTAAAAACAAAATAATAAAAAAATTTCCTTGCAATTTTCAGTTTAGAACGGGCACTCGGTTCCATTCTGATAGAAATGTAAGTAGTTATAGGGGATACCGTAGCGTCAATGGGAATTAGCATTACAGACCCACCCACCCCGGGACCGTATAGCGTCAAGAAAAAAAAGCACACCCTGGGACCGTATAGCGTCAATGGAAATTTTGTAGAGTGACTAGCACACCTTGGGACTGTATAGCGTCAATGGAAATTTTGTATAGTGACTAGTACACCCTGGGTCTGTATAGCGACAAGAGGAATGGAACAGGTGGCATGACGTCACACTGGTAACAATGTAGCAAAAAGAGGAGTACTGTGACGTCAGGCTACCTGAGAGAGGGCTATAGACAAACACGAATCAAGAGTATTCGTGTATAAAAAGAGTAAGGGTTTATATATATATATATATATATATATATATATATATGTATATGTATATATATATATATATATATATATATATATATATATATATATATATATATATATATATATATTCGTTTAGGGTGGAAACCAAATGAAAATTAATATCTTTTCGAGGCATTGGAAGTGGCCCTGAAAAGGGCCGTTGTTTGTTATGTGATGTTAACACTATTCCGTTAACATACAGGACATCGCATAGGTCTTCTTTTCTTCCTCAAATTTCTCAAAGTTTGTCTTAAACTGTGTCTCACTTCTGGTCCGTAGATGAGAGTCCGCTTAAGACAGCCTTGTCTTTCAACATAACATCTTCTTTTCCAAATAGTGGCACCGGTGATCCGGATGACAGTCCATTTTGTTTTCACATACATGGGTAAGTCCGTACGGAACAGCATCGATGATACCAAAGTAGAGGATTCTACGTCGATCAACATCTTCTCTGTGACGAGAACAGGTGAAGGGAATGAGGTGAACCGCGTTTATTTATAGTGGAAGACCGGATCGAAACGGATTGAAAGGGTTCACCAATCCCACCACGCGTTACAAAATTCAGTCACTTCGCGGAGTCTGTCTTCCAATCCGAAGAG
>JAECUM010011666.1:0-53070 GCA_016617855.1 Megalonaias nervosa | reverse complement strand
TATATATATATATATATATATATATATATATATATATATATATATATATATATATAGTATTTTGCTGTATTCTTGATATACCACGAGACGTACAAATATTTCATTGAAAGGAAACTAGCCTTGCCGAGGTTTTTTGTTTTAATGAAAATTTATACAGCGAGTGGTTTATCAAAGAAACAGCGTACAAACTATGTATACATTTTATTTATATCACATACAAGATACACATACTTGCATTTCCAACGGAGTTAAGACTGAAAAAAGGAGTATATTGAGACAAGCAGGAAATGTAGATTAAGCTAAATGACGAACCAACAAGGGGTAATTCAAATATTTAAATTTATTTGCCGTTGATGTAAGACATGATAGTGCTTTAATTAACATTGCTACAGACCATAAGGTTGTTTTAATCATTCATCTCTCTCTTCCCTTTGGAGCCCCTAGTGGCCGAGTTGTCTAACGGGCTATATAGCAATCAAATCTCATCTCTATCCACGTGGGTTGGATTCTTGTGCTCAGCCAACGTTGATATGTGATAAAGTTTTACATTAGCTTCTCGTGGGTCTATGGCTCTTACCAGGGTTTTCTCGGAGTTTACCTCCACCAAATACAGTGATACATTGTATGCAATGTGCTGAAAAATGGTGTTAAACCCATAACAACAACAACGTTTCCGTTTCCGCTGGTCATTTTGTCTGTAAATGCTACCATTATTCACAGAGACATCGTTGCGTGACACAGGGAAACATCCGGTACGCTAGTCTTTCACGGAATTTCGCCCGTAGCTTACGACGATCTGAGAGAGAGAGAGAGAGAGAGAGAGAGAGAGAGAGAGAGAGAGAGAGCAGCCTTCTGGCATTTTATTGTTTAAAAAATAATCTGTTTTTAATCTTATTATTGTTTTTTTTTTTTTAAAAAAAAAAAAAACCCTTTAAATAGATTTAGTGTGTGTGCCTCCTCACCAAACTATTGCAACTTTGAATCATTGTTTTTGTGACCAATGTAGACAAATCTTATGGAAAGTGCACACATATCCAGGTTCGTGTAGGTTACTTGATGTGTCGTGTAAGTTCAAGTTCGAGGTTTCCTCGAGCTTAAATTGTTTTCTCTCTCGGTCCACATATTTCCTGAGAGAGAGAGAGAGAGAGAGAGAGAGAGAGAGAGAGAGAGAGAGAGAGAGAGAGAGAGAACACGAACTCTGCGGCAGAACATATACTTGGGAATAATATAAAACACATAAGATGGTGTTACTTAACGGTCTAACTGCACGGCCAAGTCTTAAATGTGGCATCGGAGTTAATCATTAAATCAACTTTCCCGGCCCAGTGGATCTGTTTGTGAATACTATCAGGCACTTAAAAATAAACCGACAGCACAAGCACATGTGGCTGCACAGACAAACAGAAAATAAACACACACAAAAAACCCAGTCAAACAGAAATAAATGAAATCATAACTAGGACTGAAGCCATTGCAGTTTTTGATCCTGGTAAAATACAAAAGTTAAAGCAAGTCATTGACAGCCTTCCTAATTAGAGACGCCTTCCCCCTTATATAAGGATGCCTTCCATCCCTCAGCTAAAACAGATCGCACGACAGCAGGGTATATACATACAAGTCGTGTGTGAAAAGCTGACATACTGACATACTTGAATTATTGATACCCATATATGTACTCAATCCAATACCGGTTGCTAATACAGCAACTAAAACAATTTGCACTTGAGCATACTATTCTAATATCAAGAAGTGCAAGAAAAACTGACATCCTTGCGACATCAAACGAATATGAACAAAAGCGTTGTCGTCGTCTCGCGTCTGCTATTGCTACTGAAGTGGCTGAGTACGTTCGAGCAAAAACACACTAATCAGAATTATCTGAATTTAAATTTCAAAAACGTAGTGGTGAATTAGAAACTCACGTGGCAATTATCCCACACACATATAAACCAGGTAAAGACTCTCGACAACTATCAATAAATATGATTCCTGGAAGCGTAGCGGTGTTACAAAACTTTCGCCACTCTGGCGCTAAAACAGACATTATCCTTCGCGCGCATTTGGTATGTCACTTGATCAGGATGGATTTAATACTGCTACATCGTGGATTCACAGCGGTGCTCGCAACTCTGAACCGCAAAGACACCAGTGCCATCAGCTATGAAACTGACAAAAGCATTGAAATGATCCTAGAAACGTTGGAGAAATACACCAATGCAGGATCGGGATGGACTCTCGAAAGATGTGGCCACTTTGAGGTTCATCTCTCACCCTATCAGCCGTTTCGTGGATCCAGTTATATAGCAACACCAACTTGTGTACCTCCAAGGTCTGTAATAAACATTAAAAAAAATAAATTATAATCGTTGTTTTAAATAGGCAATTGTATTGGCGTAATATCTGGCTAGTGACCTGCCTCGAAAATACCAGCAACACCTGCGTAAATTCAATTTTTGGTGATATTGAATTTCCCGTGCAGGTTACCAGAGTCACACATTGAACAAATTTTAAACACTTAATCCTGGTATCGCTGTTAATGTGAGTTTCAATGCGGAGCTTCAAACGATCTTTTTCACCACTGACGAAGCACCTATCATGCACAATTTTGATGCAACAAAAACAATTTGCTTGAGAACCAATTCAGTCCCGCACAAATATTCTCACGAGGCTGGCAGACAATAATGATGTCATTTATTTACTCAACGATACAGACACGTGCCTAAAGTAGCCCCTGACAGCTGTAGCATGCTGATGAAATTTCGTGGTGTTGACGCGCATGGTCTTGGAAATATTCATTGAACTTGGTTTGCCGCCTACTACCCTTGGGATGAATTTCGTGACATGTTTGCGCGAATCACTTCGGACCCGTACAGTTTTCTCATCGTTGATTTTAGTATAACTTTGAGGGATAATGTCAATATCGAGCTGGCTTGGACACAAACGTGTCTCTAACGCCAATTTAACAGTCGAGAACAATAAAAAAAATCTGCTAGTGATGTTGTAGAAGAGTATGAGAAACGACGCCGTAAAGCCGCTAAAGAATAGCAAGAATTGATTTAAAATGTTATAGAAGGCTGCAACAAAGTTAAAGGTATTTTACAGTCAGGGCAAACTACACGACAAAACCTCTCAGCTGCATTTGAACAAAATTTTTCACCGCTGATTAAACCCGCAAAAGAAGTTGGCGAACGTGCCAAGGATATTAAACAAGCAATCGGATTAGCCGTACAGCAAGTGTCAGCGCTTACTGGAACAGAAGAAGAACCGGGTCCCGTTCGTAAGATAGCCAAACTTGCCAAAGATATCAAATACAGCAAGAAGAGCAACTGCAAAGACGATTACACGTTTGCCACAGGCGATTGAGGAACTTAAAAAAGATATTGGTGACATTGGAGAAGATGTTGGTGTGGACGCAAAAGGTACCCATTTACTTGACAAAGATATTAGAGACAATTGCCAAAATATAAGATTCAAACACAACATCAATTCTTTAACCAAGAAGCTCTCCAGGCGATGTTGACACAGCCAACAATTGTCGCTTGTAAAAGACCTCGCAACTGGAAATGTTCGTGATAAAAATAGTCAATGACACATAAAACATACATGAATAAGGGATGGCCTAAATTACTATTCAGGGAGTTTACTGGAAAGAATTAAATTAACGGTCATTTGTAGGCTCATTTTGCAGAAATACTAAACGCATTTAGGAGTGCAGAGATTAAAGAAGGTGAAACGTTATGGAGAGATTTTTATGAGAAAGTGGGAGACACCCCAGCCATTGATGCAACCATAGTAACAATAACGATTTTCTGGAGAACCTGACCCTCACATTGAATATGTGACAAAGAAAGAAGAATATCGTATGCAAGAGGAAGAACGTACACATTAGGAAGAACAAGATCAATTAAATAATTGGAATGCCGACGGTTAGCAAAACAAAAAAGGGTACCTCAACAACCTTTAATTAAATTGCTCAGACCGAAAGAACAATCCAGATAGCTAGGTGATCAAGCAAGTAGGTGGCGCCAGCAACAAATAAGACAACAGTTAGGCAAAAGAACTAAAAGTCTTTGTCAGCAGCAACCCACACAGGACGAAGAAATGCAGTGGTGGATGGATGACCATTCTTGATTTTGGTGGTACTTTTATGCGAAATGAATTTGCATCGATGATTCCACGCTCACGTAAAACCGGTATTATTACCCTTGATTTGACAACAGGACCTGGCATTCACTGGGTTGCATACGTAGCAACACCTCGACATCGTTTATATTTGACTCGTATGGACTTGTACCGCCAGTTGACGTTGTTATTTATTTAACCTGGCAAGGACGACAAACACTAATTTATTAGACCATGCCAGTACAAACATGGTTGGATGGACTTATATGCGGTCAGCTTGTCATTGAAGAATTGTGTGAACTTGAGCGTTCACCAGCCCCGCAAGCACTTATTGATTTCACTTCGAAGTACATTTAATATTATACAAAATGTCTGTTAAAATTTACGGACGCTACTCAGCGCGACGATACGATGCTGATGTGGATCTGATCAGATTTGCCACAAAAACAGATTGGTCTGAGTTTGCTAGTCGTGTTGTTATTGGTGTTGATCCAGATGAGCTTGTGATTTTTGAAGATCAAAATGGTAAACGTTAAACGTCTAATTTTGACTTTTAAGATATTATTGTCAAGCTCAAAAACAACTTTGTAGTAAATAATCTGGCTGAGCTCACTGTCAACTGTGGAATTAGAGACTGGTGTGTCGGTTGCGTTTATCAAAGAATATGTTGATACAGCTATAGCAATAACACAATACGTGTATCAGGAGATCGAAAGGTGCCAGAACCTCCACACGTAGGAACTTTCTGGAGCAAAATTTCTGGAATATTAATCAAAGAAGGATAAAAACCAATTGTCTTTATCTTAGCAAATGGCCAACTTATTTTCGGGTCTATGAATGAAAATGGTATTGATAGACCTTAAAGGTGTGCAAGTCTGGATTATACTTGTTTATCATAACTGGAAGTAAAACTGGGTAGGGTGGTATGGGAATGTTGATAAATGAGAGCAGTATCTTGGTCTTATATGCCAGCAATATTATTTAATCATTATTAAGGACGGTACTTCTAAAGAACCTTACACATCTGTGTTATTAGCAGCATTCGTTGTGGGAGATAAAATTCAGTTTGAAGCACTCAACGTTTATCTTGACAGGTATTTAATCATCTTTGGCGTTTGTGTTTAAGATTAGATTGTATCAGTATTATATAAGCTATGAAATCTGACCACGGTGATGTGGTTGCGGCATTTACTGACGGGGTGTTGGATCAGCTGGCAGCGGATGTTAACATCTATAACAATTTTGCTCCACTTCTGGAAGAATATCTGCTTCAAGGTGGCGTTACCAAACCCTCGTATGAACTGTCATATAATTTTATTTCGTGTCAAGTAGAAATTGCTCGTTGGAATCATCCTGACGTACTAATGCCAACTATAAGCCAGCTTGGAATCATCGCACGTACACGTGAAAATGCCTCAGCGTTGACTGCAGTACCAGATGCAAAAGCATTCCGGGATTGTTTCTTCATTGGTGAAGTGGCATTCACCGACGTATCCTTCCCAGTTGCGTTCGCCGTCAGATATTTTCAACCAGCATTGACTCGGCTGAGAAAAGAAAAATCTCGACTGTGATTCAACAAGGACGCACTTGTTCGGATAAGTTATTGGGCAAAGACAATAGATGAAAATGGTACAGGCATAATCGGTTTATTTTTAAACGAAATGGTGCTAGACTCCCAGAACTCACAATCGCTGGAAATTTAAATTTTCCTGAGGCATAGGTTTTGTTTTGATAATTGTATGGCAATTGTACCAGTAAAAAGTGGTATTTGGCTACATGTGTCTGTGTGTTTATCTCACCAGCGCGTGATGTTGAGGCTGGACAATGTCTGCCTGACATACAATTAAAATACGCGATTGTATTATTAAAAGAAGATCTATGATAGACTCTCATTCTTACCGGTGTGAAAAAAATAATCGAAGAGCAACAACAGCTGCGAGATGAAATTACCAAGATAACCGTACTGATCATAAAATACAAACGCGCATGTTTGGTCGTTACGAGCACACATAAGGAACAGAGCGGGATTTTCAAAAAGTTAAAGTTGAGTAAAAATCTTCTTGCAGAAGCCTGGGCATCGATAGAAACACGAGCTTCTCTCCTAGACATTCAATGTTGGGTCTGCAGTACCGTACGCAACCACATTTACAACAAATTTGAATAATTAAATTGCTAAACATGCATGGGTCGCATAAGGGGCTAATAAATCATGGAGGTAGAGGCATTGACTGGTGTCATGGACCCAGAGGTACCAAAAAAGGTAAAAGTCCAACTTTGCCATTGCTGTTGTAATTTTGGAGCATCGGAATGGAAAGTAACCAAGGAGAGGACGCATTTTTGGGTGTTCTTGATTTGTATATTTCAGGAAGGATCCTCCATCGAGGAGTCTCATTTAATGATAGTATCCTGGAAGTGACTATTTATTCCTTCCAAGGTGCCGCATGAACTCTCTGAGTCACTTTTCAAAAGGTGTCCGGATTAGAGCGTATACGTTTGGTCCAAAACGCACGAGCCATAAGGAAGATTTTTTAGTACGTGCTGGGGGTCGCAACTGGTAGATACTTCGGAGAGTCAGATTTACAATACAGGTCAATTTCTATTTTCCCCTCTACGAGGGTAGTTCGAGTATCCAAAATCTTGAACTCTGAAGTAAATTGTATCGTAGGATGGATGTTATTGGCGAATTCAAAGAATATTCTCAAGCAGTCTCCAGTTTCGGCCAATTCCAAATATATATAGTCAATGAATCTGCACCAATTTAGAGGTCCATAGAGTGCCTCGTTGATTATCTTTTCTCGAGTCTTCTCATGAAAATATTAGCATGTGAATGTGTCATTTTAGTGTCCAATAACAGTTCTAATTAATCTGTAGCAGGTGTATGCGGTTGATTACTAAATTGTTTAAAGTTTGACAAAATAGTATGTGGGTAGGGAAGAATCAGGTCAACGATTCAATGCTTGCTTGCAGGCTGTGACACGTTACACGTGTGGGATGTTGGTGTATAAGAAACAAATTTCCATAGTTAGCAGTAGAACATTACCTGGAGGATTAGTTTCCGGTGGGTTTTTTATTGTTGATATTGACCTTTGTATCTAGGATATATGCAAGCAGTCTTTCTACTTTAGGCCGAAGGTGATGATCAATATTCCCCACCCCACTCATTATATGTTAACGAAATTTTAATATTAAAATTCTCTTAAATATTTCCAGGTCGAATTATTAACGTTACTAGTGTAAAGGGGAGAATAGCTATTCCTGGAAACGCCACCTACGTTATGACCAAATATGGAGGAGAGGCATTTTCTGACTGTCTTCGGAGGGAGGTCAAACGCTTTGGGGTCAAAGTCATCATCATAGAGCCAGGCAACTTTGCTATCACAGCACTTTTTTCAGGCAAAAACGTAAGATTTTCTCATTCGTTGATAGAGCATATGATTGAAAGGAATGCAGATATAATACTGTGTAACTAAAATGCATTGCCTTGATAGTTACGTGTCCACGCCTTTGTTTGTGTACACTTAATCAGATTAGTAAAATTCGGTGAAATGTCACATGTTGCTGTTGTTTATGGGTATTAGATTATATTGTCTGGTCAAATTTTAAATCCTTTGCTAATAGCCGTGAATATATATATAATAAAAGCATCAGATAAGTTAATAGAAACGGTGCTCTTTAACGATTATAAACTGTACTTTAAAATATTTCAGCTTGAAAGATTCCAGTCAGAATTAAACCATGCGTGGGAAGCGGCATCAGATGGATCAAGAACCACATACGGCAGGAAATATTTAGATCATGTACTTCACAGTGTGGATGCTGACGCAAGAGTAAAATATGCCTATCCCAATCTGAATCCAGTAATGGACGCCATGGATGACTCAGTAACTAATGAAGATCCACAGCATCGTTACCTCATAGATGGCTGCAGCGGTCTTCTTGATAAATATTGTGTAAGTACAGGAACAAAGCTGCTGTGTATACTTTTTTGTTTTCCTTAATTCTCCCGTCTGCGTCAACAGGAGGTTAGGCAAATGTGTCACGTTTCCGGCAACAACGGCGGCATCATTGTTAACATTTTGACTTTGCATTAAAGCTCTGTAGCAACCGATATTATAATAATTGCCATATCATAGTCTCATCTCATTGATTTTGTTTAGAAGGTGTATCGCTGCACTTTTCTACAATAGTCATTTCCACTGCACATCAATTAGTATAGCTCTTGTATAAATATGGAAGCGTATTACAGTAATGATTTCAACTGAACTGCATTTGGAACTAATATTGTAATTTTATTACAGTTATAGATTGTTATTGCAATAGGTGTTTCAACTGAACGGCGGTGTGAATCACTTTTGTAACTTTATAGCAATTGTAGTACAGATTAATACAGTAGTGGTTTCAATTGAACGGCATTTGGAACTACTGTTTTAAATTTTACTACATTTTATATTGTTATTACAATAATGGTTGCTACAATGTTGTGCTTTTATAATTTCTAAAAGACATTTATCATGCACCATAATGTGGTCATCAGTCAAGAAACTGTTCCGCAGAATTCTTCTTATGTTTATGTGTTATACGTTCCAAGTACTTAAAGAGCAGAATAATAGCTACTTGATTAACCAAGTATTGGAATTATTTTATGGGTAGTATATCTGCATAAAAATGCGACCATACTGGCGAGAAAAAACCACGCAGATAAAACCTCTTTTGACAGTACTACAATTTATTTCCTTCTCTGGTTCATAGAAAATGGTATTATTCTTATATTACAATAAACGAAAATGTCGAAAATTTGTACAATGACAAGCAATTATCTGACAGTGAATTTAAGCTGATGTAGTGCGGAACATTAACATTGTATGTGTAAAAAGGTTCACCACATGAAGATGGGTCTCTTTGGTTTGATGTTTACGGCACAACAACACAAGTAAGTTATTTATTGCCAAGACAAGTGAACTTAAGTGCCTTATCCAAGGAGACACCAAATTAGCTGTTTTACTGTTTTTATCTTTTCTAACAGGTTTTCGCTCGACTCAACCCATACTTGCCGGAGAGGCTTATGGATTATCTTATTGAGAAATATTTTCCACCAACCCCAATCGCCGCTGAAACGCAGGTGACAGACAACCAGGAAAAATCATGTTGAAAAAGTAAATAGAATGAAATTCATTCAATCTGCAGGCCTTTGGAATAGCGTTCTGCCCAAACTGAGGTAGATTCTACTTTGTGCGTAAATCTCCCGTGAATATAAACCGGACAGAGTTATTTTCTGTATACAAGTTTGAGAAATAAACTGCACATATTCATTTTTACTTAGTAGAGGTATCTGTTCGTATGACAAAAACATTTTTCTCATGAAGGCAATCAAATGAAATCTAGCATATCCTTGAAGGTACCCTTCTATTATTTTAAAACTGCAAGTTATACTCCATTAGATTGTATAGAAAGAAATGATCTATAAAAACTCGCTGATACTCTTTTGGAGTTGTTTCATCATTACAATTGTTGTCATCACTGAATCGAACAACAGGAGTCCCATGGTCCAAATAAATCAACATTAGTCCCATGGGCCAAATAAGTCAACAGGAGTCCCACAGAGTTGTTCTTGATACTATTCGTGTTCATTAACGAAAATTTTCAAATTAATCCATGCGAACCGAACCTCTGAGACAATCCACAAAAAGTGCAAATTTACACTACAAATTCAAAGAAACAAGAATTCCTCACAATTTCTCCTTTGTCTCAAATGCAAACCATCCACACAATTATGTCGAGGCAAAGCATGCAGATGTGAAGTTATATTAAGAAAGCATGTTTCTTCTTTCAGCCTCAGTGACTTTGACATTTGTCATCTTCATCCCTAGTCGTTCCTTCGGTGGCACATATGGCTTCGACAAGAGAGCGCCATAGCTGACGGCCTGCAGCCTTACGTGTGATGGTGTTCCATGTCGGACCATATTTTTTAATCTCTTAGACCACATTTTTAATATATTTCCCTATAGCCCTCCAAATCTGTTTAGACCGACCCCATTCTCGTCTCCCGTCACGGGTTCAGCGGAGGGCTATCCTAGGTGGTGCTTCCAGTGACATTCGGCATTAATGCCCAGTCTTCTCTTCTTCTTGATCTGGACAAGATATGTTGATTCTGTCCTTTGATGAATATCTTCATTATTGATCTTGTTTGGTCAGAATATGCCAAGAATCTTCCTCAGACACTTGGTTTGGAAGATTGTAAGCTTTTGTGATAGTTTTGATGTCAGTTTCCCGTATTCCATGCCGTACAGTAGCACTCTGATGGCATTGCTTCGGTAAATCCTCAGATTTGTTTCGAGTCCAAGTTGTTTGGACTTCCGTATAAATTTCAGCATACCGAAGATTTCATTTGCTTTGCTAGTTCTGGAGTTTGCTTCTCACTTCAAGTCTCCGTCTGTGGACACATTGCTTTCAAGTTATATGAATTAATCTACCTCCTCTATTGGTTTCGAAGTTTCGAAAATAAAACTCGAGAAGGTTGACTGTATGTCAACCGATGACCTCAACTCTATCTTTGACAGAGATATGACCGTCAAGGCAAGACTGACAGAGATTGCTCTTATCTCATGAGCAGAGATCTTCATGAATCAATAGTGTTCTAGTGACATGTCAGAATATACGGTGCGTAATACACACCTCAACTACGACGAGAAGGTTTGAGAGGTTATGCCTCTTTCCAATGTTTATTTAACTGGGAGCTCCCAAACTGTCTCAGTCCGCTTCAGATAAAGTCCGAGCACACGTACCGGGTCCTGTTAGAATCCCGTTTGGGTCATGTCAATACAGGAGAGAGGTCGTATAATGACTGAAGGTAGGCTGGATCAACAGAGAGGGCATGTAATTCACTGACTCTGCTTGCCAAAGCGAACACTATCAGATTTTGTATGAAAGGAGTTCAGGGAGGTCCTGGCTAAAGGTTCGAATTTGTTTGAATTCAGCCAAGTCAGAATGCAGGAAAGATTCCACTTAATAAAACAATCTGAGTGATTTAGGCCCATGCAAGTCAAAGTTGGACAAGTCAGAAACGTTTTTATTATAACCAGGATCCTTCCTACCATGATTACGGAACGTGCTGTTAATAGTGATCGCAGTCAACTTTTTCTCCTAGAACGGCAAAGAAACAGGTCAGCTACTTGTGGGACAGTATCATTATGTATGATTTTCTGAACAAAATGGTACATTAATATTGATGCTGTGCATGAAAATAAAAATTAATTATGCTTATTTTGCTCTTGCTTACATAATGTGCCATTAGGCATGTTTGTGTGAGTAGTGATCTTAATTACGGGGAAATTAGAAGTCTTAGAAAATAGGAATAAAATCAACTTAATTTAAAACTGCTGCATTAAGTAAAAGAAATATATAGTGAAAATGTTTCTTTTCATATATTTGCAATGAAATGAAAAAATAAATGATGACAACGCAAATTCGCTTTCTTCCATATTAAAAAATAAACATAAAATGAAATGTTAACCTTTGACCTCTGACCTTTATGAACCGCATCTGTTCCTCCCCTTTTCAAACTGTAAAATTTATTGTTCACATCTCAGAAATAATTCTGGCTAGTTTCATGTTCCTGTCTTTCAGCATAACATTGGTTGCTATGTTGACAAAATGTAATGTGCACTTTTAAAATAGCTCACTTTTTATCATAAGGGGGAGGGGCTGAACTTGTTTGAGACTCTGACACTAATAAATACTGTTCTGTGGGGGAAATACAGGATAATTATTCAAAAGGACTGTTTTGATGCTTGCGACTTAAATGTTTCAGTCATACAATCAAAATTAGATGATACAATAATAATAATAATAATAATAATAATAATATCTATGTGCTCTTTAAGGGGGCGCTCACCAGTTATTATGTACTTTTGAGAGAGTGACGTATGTAATATGAAGTTGTTTGCATTTTAAACATGCACAGTGGAGAGAATGTTGTTATACCTCTATGCTACTTTGATGTAATGTGACTGACATTTCTTTGGATATTGTACTTGTGGAAATTGTACATGATCTAAGCACACGGATAACTACAACGACTGCTCCCTTGTGCTCAAAATAATCATTCTGAATTAGTCTAAACTACACTATTTTTATAGGGAAAATGAATGCTGCAAGACGAGACAATATCAGCTTCTGAAAGTGCAATGAATGAATTACCAAATATAGAAAATGTAGAAAAAAGGTTATCGGCTCTTTTTTTACAATTTAACTTTGATATTCAGGAAGTGAAAATGATCCAGTGGAGCTTTGAGGTTTTTTGAAAGGTGCACATCTGGTGTAAGGCCAAGCTGTATACTCTATAACCCATATTATATCCATCAGTCATACATCAAAATAGAGGGAATTAAAGGTTCTTTGAACAATACCTGAGATACAGAAGGTCTTTTTAAAATAGCCAGTATAACCAGTGAGGAAATCCGGGGAAATTCTTTTTCTTTAAAATTCTAACCATATGCAAAGTACGAAACTGCAGAGCGCCACCTGAAGGTGGGAAAGACGTGCCGGGTTGAGGTGGGTGAGAAAATCCATACCGAGATGGACGAACTGATGGGATGGAGAAAGATGGGACTCCCGATTGACCAGAAAATTTAGATTATGTAAAAGGGAAATGGAATCGTTCATTCCTGTAACTAGAATATAACTGATTGCATGTTTCTGGAGGATGTCGTCCATATGAACTGCAGTTGGGGTAGATGTCGTACGGAACATGGATACAACAGAGAGGAGCAGTTGCATAAAGGCCCATGGGCTTATGTTCAAGCCGATAGAGCGCGAGAATGATAAAACTTTCCTCGGTAAGTAAACTACAGGAATTTCTGTTGTAAGGACCGATGGACGGGAACGTGAGAATATGCGTCTGTCAGATCGAGACAGATGGCAAATTCTTTCTGAAGGATGGAGAGGCGACTGATCTTTCCGCCTCAATAGTGAATGCCGTTGGCCGTGATATGCAGAAAAGGCTTGGAGGGAAACTATGGAGACTGTGGATTACGAATAATCTCCACCACCATCCTCTCGATGAAGGTTCCGATCTCTTGCTACAAAAGTGTGTCCCTTACCGAGTCTGACGGTACCTCCTTCAGGAAGGGAGAGGACGAAATAGGAGGAGATTGACAAACAGAGAACCGAAGCCCCTCTGAATAAATTAAGATCTCCCGCTTGTATGGCGGAAGGAGATAGATCCAACGCATGCCGGTGTGGAAGAGAGGTGTGGTTGTCGTTCTGAGTTCTGCAACACCCCTTAAATTATGTTGCCACATTTAAGTTATACTCAGTGCACTCTATGGTGGGACCTGGCCTAAACTATCATCAGGTATATCCCTACACTCAGTGTGTGGATCAAGATAGATATCCGTATATTACATTTCCCTAGGCGTAAACGTGGCGTGGCCGTCGTCTCTAAGACTGTAACTGTACCGTCTAAAAGGGTAAGCCGTGAATACATGGCTAGCCGTATCCGAAAGATGTAGTCGTCGAATCGCTATGGACCGCTTGTCGAAAACAAAAACAGACAGTACGGGTGTCGGGTCTTTGGACGGCAGTGTAGACGGTTGTACTTCTGGAGTAATGGCAATGTTAGGCGGACGGACGGATCCATCAATTAGATCCCCAGTAAAGTTAACGTTCCATGGCTCTATTTGACGAGTCATAGGACGATATATAACGGAAGCCATACGGTCACTGAACGGAGTGGATTGAGAGCTGGACGGCTGGAAGGAACGGTCGGCAGCCAAGATGGCATCAAAACTGAGGTGCAGCTAGGTAGCATGGCTCAATCGTCACAAAGCTATATTCGGACATGCAAGGGGTTTTGCGCCACCTGGGCTGCTTAGAATTAGATGGAAACTCCCCCCTCCCCAAACTTTCGAAATTTTCAACTAAAACAGAGGAAACGAAAGGACATGGACATGGTAATTCGTCATTTATAAACCACATGCGTACGGACTTACTGGCCCAGTGGCCATGTTCGGAGATGCGGGAGTACTTATGCCACCGCGGCTGCCTAGAACTAGGTGAAAATTACTCCAAAGCATCGATATTCTCCAAATGTAAAGGCGTTCCTCACCAGTCTGGCCAAAGATTCAGTATAAGGTTAAATATTCAAAATATCAGTACTCTCGGTCCTATGATTTTGTACGTCATTGCTTCTTGTAGTTTTCCTTATAACTGTCGACCATGTATGATTCAACCAGCTGTCACAAATGTTGCACGTAGCCTACGATGTAGATGCGAGATACGAATCAACAGATTTCTCTCTGGCTTTGCATTCATGCCTTTAACTTACATTGTCGTCATAGTTAATTCTGAAACGACAAAGTAAGGAAAGGGAAAAAAAGATAAATGTAAGGTTAACTGCGTTACGAACACCCGAGACACCCGTCATACCATGAGTGATAAGTAAACAGACAGTATTCGCGAATACAAACTTCAACACGTTCTATAACAATGTAGCCGTGTAGAGTCATGCGGTCAGAGAACGCAGACAAAAAGTCCGCATAGGTGAAATAATTCAAATAATTGTGGTAAAAATTCAAACAATAATGTATACCACCTGTATAATAATCCTTCATACATTCGAAAATGACAAAATCCTCAATGATGGGACGAAAGTTAGCAAGTTAGTTTTTCAATCTGTTTTCTTTCCTCTTCACGTGCTGCCTGTAGCCGAGAACCTTCTCGCCAGTTTCTTTCATGACTAAGTTGAAAGAATGGATGTCATACATACCACATCGCAGAGTATGCTGAATTTGTTCTAGTGGGTAAGGCTGAATTGTTGCCGGACCTTGGGATCTTCGAGTTTGGCAATGTTGAAAGCTTTATTTTTTTCTTCTCCACCAATTTGGACTTTCTCAGTTTAAGGACAAGCTTGGCTACCAACAACCTGTGATTTCTGTTATGTATATTTAATTTGCTATTCTTTGTTGGCTTTTCTCAATGATTATATGTTATGTGTAATTGTATTTTGTAACTGACCTTAGTCCAAAATCATGTTAATGATGTGCCTGACCTGTGACATTTATTTTCTAAACAACATAATACATCAATATTTTTTATCTATCATTATAGATTAAATATTGAGATCATTGTTAATCGTAAACACGTTCACTTCAGTTTGAGTTAAGGATACAGTCCTCATTCTGACCTAGATAGTTCCAGTAAAGAAATTTTCCATTAAGTTGACATAGTATTTGCACAAAATGGTAATTGCGACCCAGGTCAAGTGGAGAGGTACATAAATTTATTTACTTAAAAATTACTCATTGTTACCTTAACATCAGGAAACAGAATCAGTCTTATAGTTGTATTCAGTTTTTCATTCAAGTGGATTTCTTTATTCAAATTATTGTTCACAAAATTACAGTGTTTAGTTAATATTCTTGGACTAAAATTTTAATTTGGAATTATAGTGAATTCAGTCAAAGACATTTTAGATTATATCATTGTGATACATCAAAAGACTGCTAACACATAGCCATATTCCAGGCCATTGGCATATTAACACAGTCAAGACTTCAGGCACATTAAACACATTCAATATTGGAATTTATTTTGAATGCCACTGAAATTCAATTGGAACTTCATACATTTGGATTTATCATAGAACTTTTAGGCCTATTTGAGAACTTTTAGGACTATTTTGGATTCACAAAATTATAAGTTGTTCTTAAATTTTTACTTTATTTTCTACGGAAATAAATTATTTTTTTTACTTTTACAAAACTAGTTGGTATTTGTTCTTTTCTGTTACTTAGTTTAAGACCATAGAGTCATAACACTGTCTGCATCAGCATATCTCTTGACTTCCAAGAAGTGTCTCCACTTGTTGTTGATTAGCACATTGTATATCTGGCTTTCTGTCTTGCCATCTGCAGACATCCATGTCATCTTGTGGATTTGCTTATGCTGGACCTTTGACATATTGACCCCAAAATCAAATGGTGCATTTCTTGTCTATGCATGCCACCTACAAAGTTTGGTCATGGTTTGTGGCATATGACTTGAATTATTTTGTTAAAACTGTTGTCTTTCTTGAATATACTCTGACCTTTAACCCTCAAATCAGCAGGAATCTTTCTTGTATCTGGTATACAATTAAAGTTACTTTGTGGAAAAAGTTCTCCTTTCTAAAGTCCTTGTGACCTGGACCTTTTGGATCAGAAATTGTTAGATTCTTCCTTGCTTCAAATAAAGTGACTTAAAAAAGATGGCCATGACTAGATGTCGGATCAGCACCATTTTTATTTAGAACCAGCCAGATATCATAAGCCCTTTAGTGAAAACCCCATGTCATTGCAACAATCTATACCAGATCTCCAAGATGGCCAAAGTGGAAGATATACTGGATATAAGCATCATTTTCATTTAGGACCAACTAGATATCATAAAGTCCTTAGGAGATTTTTTGAAGTCGGCCACAAGGTGGACATACTGGATCTGCAAAATGTTTTCTTTAAACTGACTAGACATTATAATAAATCTTTCTTTAAAAGACCCAAGTTGATATGACCATTCATTCAGAAGGAGTAGCAATAAAAAATATCTTTAAGATGGCTGCCATTTGCAGTCATTTTGGATATCCTAAGGGCCAACTAGACCAATGGATGAAAGCGTGTGTAAAACATTACAGTCATCCTCACAATATATGAAGAGACAAGATATTTGTGTAAGCAGAAGCCAGATACCAGAAGATGGATGGAAAAAGATCGACAAGTTCTTTTTGTCCATGACAACGTTGAGCCAAAAATAAAACCAATTACCTAAGAAAATTATCCTTGTAAGAATAAGATAAGATTATCTAGACAAAACTGATTTTAATGGGAATTCCTGGTTCTTTTAAATTGTTGGCAGGCTCTCTAAATAATCTGTAAACTTGCCACTAAAACTGAGCACAAGCACAAAATGGAATCCAATTAACATTAAAAAGTTTCAACTTCAAAAACAACATTAAACCAAGTGATGACAGAATCATTAAACTTTTATGATTATGCTGTCTTTGATTTATTAATGTATACATACCCACAAAATGTTATGAATCATATTCAGACATAAAGTGCAGTTTTAAAATTTAAATGTTTGAACAGGCGTTCAACTTTTGTGCTGACTTTGTTTTCACTACATAACCTGGCTTTGAATTAATAAAACTTTCAAATAAAGATTCTAACTTTTACTTGCAATTAATTCTTTTCAATCAAACTTCCATCCAAGGAAATGCTCTCAAAATTTGCTGCAATCATTCATAAGATCATAGTAGTCAAAACTGAAAATTTCTGGTAATTATCTTTAACAGTTTCATATATATTTGATCTCAAAACTTTTAGTAAATAATGAATTCAAGGCAAGGTGTCTCAAGATAATATTCGAATTTTTCTTTCTTTT
Source organism: Megalonaias nervosa (assembly GCA_016617855.1). NCBI lineage: Eukaryota > Metazoa > Mollusca > Bivalvia > Unionida > Unionidae > Megalonaias > Megalonaias nervosa. Next base: position 35,532 of record JAECUM010011666.1, on the reverse strand, counting down.
CAATCTTCAGTAGACACATTTTGTTGATATTAGCAAACTTTAACACATGAAACTTGCTTTAAAAAAATTTGTTTGAATGCCAAGTTTAAATGTTTCTGAAGCTGTGCATTTTGTCAATAAAATTTCATATGTGGATTCTTGTTTCAACTTGCATTTATGACCAAACAATATGACTGAACATACCAGGCCAACATAAAACTAGAGCAACTTCAAGGGCTCAACATTGCAAATCTTTACACTTTTGATTGCAAATTCCAACCCCACCCCACTCCCACACCACTATCTTGACAGTGACCTTAGGGCCATAATGCAAAATCTGTCAAATATTTGATGTGTCTCTCTGTTATGAGTGCATACATAAAAGTTTGGTTAGAAAATATTTTAAAAAGTTACCGCCATTGCAATTTTTTTATACCTGACCTCTGACCTCCTCCAAAGGACCCCAGGGGTGGAGCCAAGCATGACATGCACCTCAAAGAAAATGACAAGCCAAAATAACTACAAAGTTCTGTGGATTTCTACCCAGTAGTTTCGGAGATATGGTAATGAACAAACACAGATGGATGGAGAGCTGGAGGGTAACACAATATTCCCTAATGCTTTTTTAAAATGTGTGGGAATAAAACTTCTTTTAAAGAGGAATTGAAAAGTTTTGGTGTATGTGCATATTTGTCAATGTGTAAAGAAATAACAGGAATGTGTTACCAGCTAAAACTGTATTTATTTTCTGCCTGTATCACTAACCTTAACAATAAAGATCTGACTACAAATTACAATCTTATGACAGAATGAATAAAACTGGACAGTTGTATACACAAGTAATTAACAAAATTATCCATGCAAGCAATTTTTGAAATTTTAAAAGGAGCAGAAATAAATATTTAACATACTAAGTGCAAACCGTCAACTGAATATTTATAGCCTCTTTCATTAAACACAATATTGCTTCATGTCCTTTTTGCTACAAAAGATTAAATACAATCTTTGCTACTTATAAAACCGGTGAGCAGTAAAATTTGAGAAATTTACCAAAACAAATTCAATATCAAAAGGACAACACCAATAAACATGCCTTTACAGCTTCATGAACCAGGCACACCGGTAAGAATTCTGAGATGGAAATAGCACCCTGGTGATACTTTATCCATTACACTGAACAAATTCTACAATTTATTATCCATGGATCATTCACATGAACATAAGCTTCAGAATAAATATGAAACAACAAATAATTATTTACCCATTCTACTTCTTAGGACATGATGATTTTCACTTCTTATGTCATTGATAAACATGATTATGATTATATACACACATTAGAATGAGAAGTTGTTGGAAACAAATGAACTTTTAAAACTTTGTTCTCCCAAATTAAATGTGTTACAAATTAATCTAGGAGCAATGATAATTCTCTCTATACATCTATGCAAGCAAATCTGACAATAATGATGGCAAAGTATCACATATACTTGCTTCAAAGTTGGGTGGAACTGCAAACAACAAAGAAGCTGATCTGCCATTGCATAATGTGCCAGCAGACCAAGGCCTATGTTGTTTGTTCTGCTGATTACACCTAGCATACTGTAGAGATTCAGATTTGCTAGTACATTATGCAATGGTAGATGCAGTTGGACCTGACTTATAAGCGAAAATACACAGAAATATGAACCAGAGTTCTGATATAAATGTTTGAAAGTGACTTTCCTTATGGAACTGATTCTACGTCAATCAAAAATATAGTTCAAGTTACCTAATTATTCACGGCTTCAGTGGCATACTACAGGTAAATGGTGCCCAGGGTGATGATGATGGCCCAAAGAGGTTCTGGCGTTCCAAGACCTCTGGCACCTGGGGCAACAGCCCCATCTGCCTCCCTGTTAGTACACTACTGCATGGAGTACTGCAGACCCCATTTTCAACTGGTCCCACTCTTGACCTGAGAATATTTTCAACTAAGCACCTTCTTCTTAATAAAGAGTAAAACTGATCTAGCCAAGAGATAATAGATTATTCTCAGACTGAACTTCAAATTTTGATGTCTGTCTCACTGCTCATTTCACATTTGCCAATCAGACCTCAAAATCTGAATATGCAAATTTGTGTTATTCCTGATCACTGGTCCCTAAATTTACATGTATTTAAAATCAGCTGAAAACTGGATTCCTGTACAAATACATATCTCATGACTACTCAAACTGTACCTTCAGCACTAAATATACCTCCCGTTTAACAGTATAAACAATTAAAAGCAATTAAATACAACTATTTTAACCCGTAAGCAAAGCTGAACACGAGTGATATGTAGGCAAATTAAAACAGTCTCTAAAACAAGACTTCTCTTGAAAAGTGATAAAAATGTAATTTTTGACGCTATTAACTAATTATTTTGAGCAATCACTAACATTTATCATGTGATGTAACCAATGATAACAAGTGTCAAGCAAGCATATATTTGATGATGTAAGAGGCATATTTTATGAATTTAAGATGATCTACACTGACTATATGTCTTTAAAGCATCTTTCTAAGCCTCCAACCCAACTGATTAATCAAATTGGTGCTAAATACCTGATATGGTAAACAGTCATGGAACTACCAGTAATATATTCACTCATTCTCATGCATATAATATAGCAAGTATTTATATTAAGCTCTGTGCTCACACAACTGGAAATTTCATTGTAAAAATCTAAAGTGACATACACAATGCTCATTAAAGAAAGTGAACATTTTACTGTAAATGATATACTCTGCACCAGTCTCATACATGTCCCATGTTTAAAATTCTTGTATACATCAATATCAATCAACCATTTTTATTCTTAGCCATAAATTATGCCATCACAACAACTTCTGTTCCAATTCTCAAGGTAAATAAATGTTGTTATAGGCAAACCACAACTTGTATCTGGTATATTTTGATCACCAAAAGATTTGTAATATCTAAACATAATTCATTTGTGAAAGTATACATACATGCTTGTACAGTATAACTACAGCAACTGAATAACGACTAAATTAAAAAATTACATCAAGTGCTCTCATTGACTTCATAAAGACTGAGAAAAACCATGAAGTGAAAGGCAACAGATAAGGCTTATACTTCAACAATAAAAATGCATGCAACAGCAATTCAAAATACAAAGTATCAACAATGGACAAACAGCATGCCTTTGCAGTCTTCTCTTGATAATCTTAAGCATAGCACATGGTGGGAAAGAATACCAAAAGAAGCGCATCTGAACCAAAAAAACCACTCTCAATCAGTTATGGTAAATGCTTAAAATCAACTATTGGATAAAATTTGAAATATTCCTATTGCTATGCTCAGATTCCAGATTTGTAATGTTGACATTCCTATTTAATGCTAGTGGGGGTTGGCATCTCTGCCATTAAGTAGGCACTAGCATGATATGGCTGACTCTGGACAAATTTTTTTCAGTAACCGAGACCTATTCGCCTGAAATCCATAGGTTCCTTCGGTGCACAAAAGGCAAACCATTTGTGATTGTATGCTTTTAGAAGAAATTGATGTAGAAAATGGCCTCTAAAGTCATTGTGACTCACAAGTAAGCTGTCTGACCCAACATCTGTAACCTACTTCCTTCCAACATCTGTAAAACCTCTTTAAGTTTAGTGTCGTTATATGGTGTGCAATGAAAATTATCTTACAGAGACCTTTTCTCTTGCTTGTGTCAGTGACACTGACTTTGCACATTTCAACCCTAAAATATATGGAAACCAGTTATATTCCTCAACCCATTTATTAACTATGTGCAAAGTTTGGTTAAGGTAGGTCATCTAGAATTAAAGATACATGCAAAAAATTTTATTATATTTTAGTACTGCTAATTATCTGACCCCAAAAGTATTAGGTTACTTACTTATCCCAAGTGCAAGCCCTAAAGCATGTGGTCTAAAATTAAAGCATTTGTGCAGAAATAATTTCCTTCTTTTAGCCATAGTTATCTTCTACCCCAAAATCATTAGGCTCTTTTCTTACCCCAAGTGCAAGATATTTACAAGGTTTGGAGAAGGTACATTATACAGAACTAAGCAATGGTGTGGAAGCATTTTTTTCTTCTTTCAGTCACAGTGATCTTGACCTTTAAACTTTAGAGACCTTTGAACTTTAGACAAAAAAAAACCAATTGTCTAATTCTTTACACCAAGTACAAGCTAACCCCAAAGTTTGGTTGAGGTACATAGTCTAAAACTACTAACATTATTGTAGAGAGATATTTTTCTTCTTTCAGTCAGTGACCTTGACTTCTGACCTTTTAAGGCCAAAACCAATAGTTGTTTCCTTACCCAAAGCACAGGCCATCCACATAGTTTGGTTAAGGTCTCTGATCAAAAACAAATGTGATTGTGCCCAACTAAAATGGACCAACTGACGGACTACTGACAGACAGATTGAGTAACATTACAACTTACACTCAACCTAATTGTAAAAAGATAGTGCAAAACCAGAAAAAAGAATTCTCATAACATCCCAAAGATGACAAAACCAGCATATAGTCTTAAATTGTGCACCACTTTTTTTACCTATTCTTCCACAAGAATTCTGGTATTATTTGTCTTTTTATTGAGAAACTTCCAAAATTGTGAGGGATGGTTTTGTACTGTGAAGATAATACACATAATTTATCGATCTATATTGTGCATTATCTTGAAAGTGATAAAAGAACAACAGATATAAAGTAAAAATTTATTTATTGTAAATCCCAAACATTTCTTAAGTATAGCATTTTAGCACGTTTCAAAAGAAAACAGGGTTTGTATAGCCCTGGAGTTTTCTTCAAGGGTTTTTCAGTCAGTTTCACAAGGGCTTTAAAAAAAGTTTCATGAAGCATTTTTTTCTTACAAAATGTGGGTCATGTTCCCATTTTAAATTGTGAACACAACTCATTCCTACTTGGGTCACATTCCTTACTAAATTAGTTAGCCATCATTAATGTAATTAGTATGCCACTACAGAAAACGACACTATTCCATCTGGTGAATGGTGTCATTTGTCATTTTGATCCACACAATTTTATTTCATTTATTATTTTGGAAAATATGTAAATAAAAAAAAAAAAAATTGAATTGAAAAAGTGATATATATTTCATTTTAATATTTTGTACTAGCTAGATAAATTCATTAAGTTCTGGCAAACTTCAGAGAGTTTACAAAAGATAAAAGAACTGTTTTGGAATTAAATGATTTTTCAAGATAACCCCTAAATTAAAGATTTTTTAAGGTTGTATAAACCATGGGGATGTAATTTTTCTGATGAGATCATACTAGTAATAAATATATTGGACTGTAAAACAACCTTACAACCTTGAAAATGGCCTTTCTCCCCTATTACTTTGGAGGTTAAGCCAAGCCTTAATCTTACCACAATTAGTTCACCCGGGTGACTGAAAAACATTTGCACAACACCACCTCTATTCAGAGCCAAAACGGTAACAGAAAAATATCTAGATATCTAATAAATAATGTAATAAAATAATAAATGTAATGTCCAGAAAAGAAAAATAAATGTAATATCCAGAAAAGACTTTCTCATACTAAATGATTAATGACTGTTGATGCATAATGTATCACTGTAGTACAAATAAGAGGTGGTCATATCCTCAATTTATCACTGTAGTATGGATAAGAGGCTGTCCAATGCTGAATGTATCACTCTAAAACTATGACATAAAGTAGCCCATTTTAACAGCCTGGATTTCATTATGCATCAATAGAAGACTGTTGATGCATAATGTGTCACAGTAGTACAAATAAGAGGTGGCCATATCCTTAATGTATCACTGTTGTATGGTTAAGAGGCTGTCCAATGCTGAATGTATCACACTAAAACTATATGACAAAAAGTAGTCCATTTTAACACCCCTGAATTCATTATGCATTGATAAAAGACTGTTGATGCATAATGTATCACAGTAGTACAAGTAAGAGGTGGTCATATCCTCGATGTATCACTGTAGTATGGATAAGAGGCTGTCCAATGCTGAAAGTATCACTCTAAAACAATACGACAAAAGTAGTCCAGTTTAACAGCCTGGAATTCAATGCAGGATCTGGACAGAGAAAATTACTTAAATCAAGAAAACATTCAAGTTTCTTGTAGATAACATTATATTCAGTTTTTGATTTCATAAGCAATGTTAACAAAATTTCAGCTCCAACAAAACCTTCTCTTGACTAGACTTACACGAAAATCACATCTCAAAACAAATGTTACATTTTTATCAACATAAATATATTATGCTACTTACAAAGGAATGCCTAGATTATTGAACTAAATGACCTGTATACTTCACACTGAAACAGGTCTTACATATACCAAATCATACATTTATGCATTCATAACTTCTCTAAATTATACAGCACTGTAAATTTACATTTTTTGTGGAAAATTGTCATGAATCTAAGCATCCAACATACAGTCATCCTTCAACCCAATTTCCACAAATTACAAGTACCAACAAAAAATTATCTTTAATATTTTGCTGACCACGAAAAAATGATACCCAGGAAAATAAATTATTGACAGCACTTGTGCTTATCAAAATTAAACATTTCTATTAATGTATGGATTGTACCAAAGAAGCAGGGTTTACTTTAGAACTAAAAATTTAGAGAAATCCCACCCACTACAATGGAAAAAAAGGGCAATTTTCTATATATATGGGAAATTAAGTGAACTGAACAAAGATAGACCTTGAAAATATGATCTATGGTTTTCATGCATTCAATTAATTATTCTGACATGATAGTTTTTTTTAGAAATTTGTGAGAATTCTTCAATAGCACATTCTAGAATAGACCCTGTAGAAGTATACACCACCCATCACTTATAGCAATTCATAAACCTGAAACATCCTTTTAATTAAAGTAAGATGGAAGTTGACAAAGTAATAAAATGTTGTGACTTTTACCATTTATAAATATGGGTTCCAGGATGGGTTCCAAGAAACTCACTAAATCAGGTGCAAGATCATCTCATTAATATGTGTCCATCTCACTTATTGTCGAGATTGTCCAAGACCTTGATGATATAGTCCCATATTCAAGGTTTAATCAAAATCAGATCTGAAATATGGCCTTGAGAGTGGTAACAAGCTCAGTCAATCTCATGCAATATCCTCTCATTAATATGTATAGCTCTTGCTCATTCATCCAAGATCTTAATGACTTAAGCATATATTCCAAGTTGGCTCAAAATCTCACCAGAAATATGGCCTCCAGTGTGGTAACTAGGTCACACAAGCAGATGCAAAATCACCTTATTATGCATGGATCTCCCTCATGATCAATTCATCTGAGATTGTTATTATATAGACACATATTTCAAGTGTGATCAAAATCATATCAGAAATATGGATTACAGAGTGGCAACAAGCAATTGTTGATAGACAAAAGAAACACAACAGATGAAAAATGCAGGGCCATACTGTAAGTTAACATGTTTCTCTCTTCCCTGGAACAGACTTAACTGGTTTGAAGACCTGTACACTGTTTTTTTGTTAACAAGTGTACATATGTTTTGTTGGAGTAAAACATTTATCAATCCATTAAATACACATGACTGCAATATACATGCATCATTATTTGCCACTTAGATGTTTAACATACTGCAATCTTGCATTTTCCAGAAGAATGAGTTCTTTGCTAAACAAAATAAAAAGGTAATGAAATGACTTAAAAGTGCAATAAAACTAAAGTGAGTACAAGCAATATAAGATTAGTGGTCACAATGTAATGGTTACAGAAACTTACCAATAATGAATTAAATAATTAAACTTTTGATCACAATCATATTTGATCAGATGTATCACAACCATGATAGTTTTTATAACAATATTTCTGCATCATTTTTTTCGTTCCTTCTATTCTTATACTTATGGCATAATTGACAAGATTAATGATCAGATAAATAAACAATATTTGTCAAAAACAAAAGACCCAAGTAGTTCTGATATTACTCACCTGGCTTACATAACACTCATCTATTTCACTCAACAAGCATATGTAGCATTGCAAGAACAAAACCTATGCAAACTATCTCCCAAAATTTATATCAATTTGACCAGTGGTCTATGGCACTCACCTTTACACCTCACATTGACACCTCACCTCTGTCCATGGGTTCAAGCCTTGAGCTTGGCCAATGTGGGTATGTAAGAAAACTTGCCAGTAGCTTCCTGTGGGTCAGTGGTTCTTCTGAGGGTATTCCCCCCCCCCCCCGAGTTCTTCCACCAAATATACTGGCTGCCACATATAGAATATCATGTGCTTAAAAATGAAGTTATACCTACAACAACAATGAACTGAACTATAGTCTGATACAAATTGTTTCCAAAGATAAAGGAATAATTAATATGACTAGTTTGCTACTCATAATTTGCAGTCACCCAAGACCATCAAAAATTACGCTTACAGGCAAAGCTTCATTCTGTGATCTACAGAGTTACATGTCCTTCACATGGATAAAAATTATAAGTCAAATGTTGGTTTCTTAGGCATTGGGTTTCTTACTCTTGAGAATTAAATCTGGAAGTGCTTCAGTAGAAAAGCATATTGGAGTAATTTTTTAAAATTAAAACCTAGAAATTAAAAAAGTGTAAATTCCACAATTTTTTTAGTAATGATACTGACAAAAAGAAATGCCATAAAAATAATACTCTATACAGACAAATGTTTGAGGCATTTTAACATGGCAGTACTAGGAACTGTTAAACAATGTTTCATCAAACATATCAAACTTGCTTCCAAATATTTAAGAATTTCAATTGTTGAAATAGTTTTACAATTTTTTGCAAAGAAATGAATAAAGAAAGACATTGTTTTTATAAGAAAAATATTCCCACTGGGGCAAAATCAATATCAGAAGAAACCACAATTACCTGCAAACAAATATATATATAACCGTAAAAACAAATTCTGACAATTAAAACATTGCACACTGTTTATGCTAACCTACAACTGTACGTTTTCTTTAATGATATTTGTTTTACAGTTTTCTTAAATAATTCATTATAATACTTAAGGTGCAGTACTGCAAATTGTTAAAAGCTGTTCTATTAAAATTTAAGCATCTTGTATTCTAACATTTATTTTTTACTGGTCAAGGATTTCATATTTTTTTTTGCAAGGGGGGAAAACTCTGTAACCTCAAACCTGTGATTCTCAAGTCAACATAATGGGTTACTTCCCTTACTTTTAGCGAAAAGGAGAGAGAGAGAAGGTACTTTAAATAATAAAAAATGTTTAAACTGCATATGATTTGATAATAATTTCAATTTCTAACTGCACAGAACTTGATTAATATGTGCACATCTTGCTCATTCTAAAACTCATGGGACATCTTCACGATTCAAATCTATTTATCCTGTTTACTAAAAACAGGATCTAAGTAAAGCCTTTACAGTAGCAACAAGTTCAGTCAATCAGATGCAAGATTACCCCATTAATATGTGTGGATCTCACTCATTATTTCACTAAACCCAAGTGTCTAATGATATAAGCCTATATTCAAATTCTGATCAAAACTGAATCAGTAATATTGCTTCAAGTGTGGTAACAACTTCAGTCAATCAGATACAAGATCACCTCTTTAACATGCATCTCATTCACTAACGGACCTATTCAATATCATACTGACATATATATATATATATATATATATATATTCTAAGCTTGATCAAAATCGGATAGAAAGTACAGCTTCCACAGTGGCAATAAGCTCAGTCAATAAGATACAAGATAATCTCAATAATATCATTATCAAACCAGTCAGAAATCTTGATGATGCCAGTATATATTCCAAGTTTAATTAAAATTAGATCAGAAATATGACCTCCATATTGATAACAAGCCCAATCAGATGCAAGATCACTGTATTAATATACTTAGATCTTGCTGATAGTCAAATTTCTCTGGGATATTGATGAATAAACCTATATTCCAAGTTTGATCAAAATTGGACAAAAAAGCATGGCCTCTTGAGTGGTAAGTACTGATGAGCAGCTGGAGAGATAATGGACATGTGGCCATACCATAAGCTCACATGGTGTGCTAAAAATCTTTTGTTCAGCAATATGCTGACTGGCGATAGAAGGTTTCAGCAATTTTAAGTACTCAAATAAAGAAACAACTTTTATATAAAAAAAATACAAGTTCAATAAGCAATTGGAAAAAAACTATTAAAGCAGAAAAAAAACCCAGCAAACAAGCAGTGTGATGCTTACATACAGTATCCAAAAGTTTGATATTTAAATAATATTAATCAATTAAATAAATAATGTATTATATAAAAAGAAAAAGACAAATGAAAACTGAGATCCGTGAGAATCACACTGTCAAAATGATATATGTTAGGAATTTTATTTTAAAATTAAGAAATAGAATCTGGCATCAAACCATCTTGGAATTTTTACATTCCATCAGCCTGGTGCTTGATGGTGTAGAAGAGTGTCACATATCTTGAATCTGTAGACTTCTTTAATAAACAAGGTACATAAAAGCTGCATCTGAAAAGAAATAAAGTCTTGTAATCTAAAATAACAAATTGATACATGAGAAACTGGTACATGTAAATTGATTTACCTTACCATTTCATACTTTATGAATATCGATCACAGCCTATTTAAGTCTGAATCAAAACCTTATTAACATTTCCAGAACTATATAGCGAGGATTTACTTGATCCATCTATCCATCCATATTAAGATTTCAACTTTTAACTACCCAATATAGTCTAACATTCAAATGAAGTGGAGTATACATTTTGAGTATTTAAAGGTCAAGTTCATTTATTGTGATTTATAACTTTATCTTTCTAGCTTTACAAACAGGGATAAGGGTCAGATGCTATTGGCTCATAGAAGACCCCTTAAAATAGATTTTACATTATGTGATTCCCAGAAAACTGGATCATCCCTATAACTTTGTACAACTGTCATTAATTACATATCTGTGAATGTTCTAAACTTTCCATATTAACTACATTTGTATTTGGAAATTTAAATAAAATCGAATTCTAGAGCTCAAATATGCAAGGGCAACAGCACATGCAATCTTCTGTAGTTTATACAGGATGCTAACTTTCAGCACACACTGAACTCAATACAAAGTAATAATCTTGTCATCAAGTTCATGTAATGTGAATTTCTTTCTGATATTAAATTTAAATTCCAGCAGAACTGGAGAGACAAGGTAGTAAGCCATCATAACCAAAATTTACTACAGCTGTACTGAGCTAGATCTGCAAAACAGACAATAATGGACATAAAAAAAAAATCTATCCTTACTCATGATATAATACAAGAGACCATCAAAAGGACTCATGCTTTTGCTGGTCGGAGAGAATTTCCAGGAATCCCACAAAAGTATATTTCTTCTTTTTAGCTGCAGAGTATTGAAAATAACTGATATTGTTGAGAAACTCCAACACACCAAACATGGTAATGAAAGTTATTTTTGGACTGAGTGAATATATTTAAAAGATACCTAACTGAGTGGCACTATTTTCATTTAGGGCCAACCATATATCATAAATCTATCCATTCAAAAGTTGTAGGCATAAGATTTTTAAAATGGCTACAGGTAGCCATACTGGAAAAGTATTCATATTGGCCACATTGTCTGCTAGACTGACATCATTTTTATTTATGACCAAACAAACTAAAAAAAGTATTTTGGTGTCATTCAGATAAAGTAGCAATACTTGACCACATATGATGTCTTTCAGTGAAAACACCATGTCGATATGACCATTCACTCAGCATGAGTAGTTATAACAAGATGTTAGAGATATTCATCATGCCAGCCATTTTGGATGTCCAAGGTCATGTCCAATGGGCTACATTTTTATTTAGGCCTACCCAGATTTCATATATGAATTCTTTTAATGCAAATACATGCTAATACAACTATCTTTTCAGAGAAGTAGTGTAACAAGATTTACAAGATAATCATTGTGGTGGCCATATTGGATGTAACATCGGCACCATTTTCAATTACAACCAATCAGATATCATATAAAGTCTTTTGGTGAAAATCCCACATTGATATGGGCCATCCATTCAATAAGAGCAATAATAACAAGATTTTCAAAACAGCCACCATAGTGGGTATATTGGATATCACATTACCCTGATTTTTATTCAGGATCAACCAGATACAATAAAAGTCTTCTGGTGAAACCCCTATGTTGTTAAGACCAACCAATCAGAAGGAATAGTGATAACATGATTATCAAGATGGCTGCCATAGTGGTCATACTGGAGGTTAGATTGGCAGCATTTTCATTGAAGACCAGCTAAATGTCATAAGAAGTCTTCTGGTGAAGAGCTACATATCGACGTGACTATCTTATAAGGAGAAGCAATAACAAGATTTTCAAGATGACCAAACACAGTACTAATTCCATTTCTGATCAATTAGACCTTGGGATGAACGTTTGAATACAGTCTCATTGCAATTTTCCAATTAGTTTTGGAAGAGTAGCTATACCAAACTTGTTCTAAGGGACATGGCTGACACACTGACGACATACAAAAAAAACAGGTGAGCTAAAAGAGCCCCTTGATCAGACTGATGCTTTACTGGCCTAAAAGAATTTCCAGGAATTCAAGGTAAGACTGTATGTTCCTTTTAACTCCTGAGTGATGAAGGAATCTCTGATATTCTTGAGCAATATGATTTTCAAATTAGCAGCTGTAGCAGCCTTATTGGATGTAAGATCAGAACCATTCTCATTTAAGAAAATACATCGTCAGGAGACTTCTGGTGAAAACCCCATGTTGATATGAGCATCCATTCTGAGGAATTAGAGACAAGATTTTCAATATGTTAATTGTGGCAACCATATCTGAGGTCAGCTAAGCACCATTTTCATTCAGGAGGAAATGGATATCATAATTAGTCTTCTGATGAAAACCCCTTGTCAATATGACTTTCTTTTTAGGAGGAATAGAAATAACAAAATTTTCAAGATGGCTGCCATGGTGGTCACACAGGATATAGTACCAATAAGATATCATAAGAAGTCTTCTGGTGAAAAATCAAAGATGATAAAACTTTCCATCTAGAAGTAATGATAAGATTTTCAAGATTACTACACTGATGGCCATAATAGATATAAGATCTACACCATTTTTATTTAAGACCAACAAGACATCATAAGAAGTCTTCCAGTGAAAACCCCATGCTGATGACATCTTCTGTCAGAAGGTGAAGCAATAATAAGATTTTCAAGATTGCTGCTGAAGTGGCCATATTGGATGTTAGATTGGCACCATTTTCATTTACAATCAACTAGACATCATAAAGTCTTTTAATGAAACTCTATGCTGATATGACCATCTATTTAGGAGGAGTATCAATAAAAAGATTTTCAAGATGGCTAATGTGGTGGCCATAATGGATGTCTGAGCAGTACTTTTTCATTTAGGACCAACTAGACAACTAGTCCTTGGGTTAAATGTAAAATTTCATGGCAGTCCTCCAAGCATTTTAGGTGGTGTAGTGATAACTAGTGCTAACAGATGGACAGACATCAGATAATGAACAACAGGCCATCCCATAATCTCCTGTGATTTATGACCAGTAGAGCCAAAATTATCTTAAATGCTACATGTACTTAGTATAAACTTAACTTACATAGGCTCAAACCTACAGAACCACAATAACCTAAAATATAACCACAAATACAAAGAATTTTAATGCATTTCTTTCTTACAATCATCTCCAATATAAAATAAATGGATAATTTATATCTCAACAAGTGATATGATGGTCTGGCTTCATTGATATTTTGGGGGGGAAAAAGACTTAGTCCACTAGACAAATAATTAAACTGGCATAAAAAAAAGGATGCAAACATGCTATGTCACCTACTTCTTGTGTGATATAGGTTCTAATAGATCATAATGAAAGGTCAAACCAACGGGTTACTGTTGAGTTTAATAATGATTTTTTGATTGCATTGGTACCACTACATCGAAATCACAAGAGGAAAGGTTACATTTTTTATCTACTGCAAGATCCTGCTAAGCAGATGATAATTAATATAACCCCATAACTGGGATACTTTTTTGTCCCACTAAAAATCCTCCATAAAGATTATGTTTCTCATTCATGCTCTTGAATGAAAAAAGTAAAAAAAATCCTGTATTGCATCATTATCACTTGCTTGCATAAAAGCAAACATGAAGGCTGTGTCAAATATTATGGAAAAACTGTTTCTACAATAGGAAGCAATCAGACTATAATGCAAAACTTTAGCAAACCAGACTCAGAAAAGAATAATAAGAATTACAAATCCACTAGATTCTTCCACATGGGTGAGAAAATAAAAGCATACACTGCAAATGTGTGAAGTTTTCTCTGATCTGTGAAAATAACACAACAAATTACATCTTAATGACAACAAGCTCTTAGAAGGGTGATTTCTATCTTACCATGAGTAAGAAACAGATTCAGCCAACATGGAATCCTCCAGATTCTCTGTAGTTCTATTCCGTGACACCTCCTCATCCTCCTTAAGATAAATCATATATCATATCAAGTTCATAAGGAAAATCAATCAATATTTATACATAGGTTACTCTCACATTTTGCATATGCTTACAAGTGTACAATACACCTCTGCCTTCATAACTTGTACACAACAGGGTTCAATAAATAGCATTATAAATGACAACACAAGTTACCAAGTTAACTCTGAAAAATAGCAAAATTGATGGATATCAACAGTTGGAAGAGAAAGAGATGAGAGAGTGGGCTAGGATTAATTGCCAAAAGCTAGTTTTATAATTGCTTTTGGATTAACTGTTAATAGATAGCTTTTTTACTAATGCAGTGGTTCACTTTTCTGTACAAGTTACCTTTATTTTCAAGATAACACTGGTCTACAGACAAAATGCTTCCGAAATAAATGTAGTCAAACTTTACTAATTCTGTGTCAATGAGAATGAAAATTATGCTTAAAATTGTTGATTGGCTCTAGTTTTAAAGATATGATACTGGGTCAATATATACGACCATTGACTTAGGAATGGCAGAGGATAAGTCAGTTATAAAGGGAAGGGATCTCAGTTTAAACCAGAAATGACTAAAACACATCTTTGACTGGATCTATGAATAAATCTTTCACTTGGTTTGGACAGTACTTGCTTTTTAGGCAAAACAATGAATGATGCAATCTGAAACTGGTATTGCATCATACATGAAATGAATTGCATCATGTTATTCCTAGAAGTCATGGATGATGGAGTCATAATTAAGCTTACATCACTCTGCTAAACAAATTGCCCTATTTCAGCTCTAGAAATCATACAGTGTCATGCTCTCTTGTTTGTCAGTGTTTGATTTTGCCAAATGACACATTTCTGTTTAGCCAAAGTGAACAGAGATGCCTTGTACTTGTGTGAACAATGCAGATAACTTCTGCTATGTTTGTGGTGAAGCGACTTATGCATCACAAAAGTGCAGTATAACCACTGTGGTTAAGAAAGCCTATCGCCTTTAATTTGGCTGCAAAATTGGAGATCAGGACAAGAGGTGGGACCCACACATATGCTGCAACACTTGTGCAACAAGTCTTCACCAGTGGTTGAACAGGAAAAGGAAATCTATGCCTTTTGCAGCAGTGCCAATGATTTGGAGGGAGCCAACAGATCATGTTAGCAATTGTTACTTCTGCATGTTGCCTCCAGTTGGGAAAGGTATGTCAAAGAAGAAAAAGTGGACTGTGCATTATCCAAACATTCCATCAGCTATACACCCAGTACACAACGGAGAAGGACTGCCAGTTCCTGATGCACCAGAATCATTCTCACTTGAGTCAGATGAGGAAGAGGATGAAACTTCTAGTCCTGAACCATCAATGTCACATGACCCATATTTTCTCCCATCCTCCTCCTCTGAACCACACCTCATAACACAAGGTGAACTGAATGTTGTCAAGGATTTGCAACTATCCAAGAGTAAGGCAGGGCTCCAGACTAGAGCAGTGGAATCTCCTGGCAGGTGATGTTAGGGCTTCCATGTTCCATGACTGTCAAAAGGATTTTGTCCCATTCTTCTTCATGGAAGGTGATCTTGAAGCCTGCAACAGTATCGATGGAGTGATGGCAGTCCTCAACATCGTTCATGATCCAGACAAGTGGAGACTGTTCATTGATTCATCAAAGATGAATCTTAAATCTTTCTTGCTGCATAATTGCAATGTTTTGTCATCAATTCCAGTTGGTCTGCATGTCCATATGAAGGAAATCTATGAAAACATGAAACAATTTTTGAGGAGCATAAACTATGACCAACATCAGTGGCAGCTCTGTGGTGATTTGAAAGTTCTTGCTCTCTTGCTTGGTCTCCAGACTGGATACAGAGTACTGCTGCTTTCTCTGCGAATGGAATGTTGTGCGAGAGATTCCCACTACATTAAGAGACTCTGGCCACTAGGACAGTCATTGGAGCCTGGGAGGAAAAGTGTTCAACATCCACCACTTGTGGAATCAAGGAAGATTTGTTATTACCCTTGCACATCAAGCTGGGTCTGATGAAGAACTTTGTCAAGGCCATGGACAAAACACAAGCAGCTTTCAGTTACTTCCATGGAAACATTTCCAAGGTTAAGTGAAGCTAAGATACAGGAAGGTGTCTTTGTTGGTCCTCAGATTCATGAACTTCTTTGAGATGATGCATTTTGTCGTGCACTGCGTGGCAAGGAAAAGATGGCATTGAAAGCTGTCCAGTTAGTGGCAACAAATTTTCTTGGAAACAACAAGGCAGACAACTACAGGGAGTTGGTGGAAAACCTCCTAAAGGAATACAAAGGCCTTGGTTGCAACAAGTCACTAAAGATACATTTTTTTTCACTCTCATCTAGATTTTTTTCCACCGAACTGCAAAGCAGCGAGCGACGAGAATGGCAAGCAATTTCACTAGAACAATTCAAGAATGGAGAAATGCTATCAGGGCAAATGGAGCCCATCAATGCTTGCAGGCTATTGCTGGGCAGTGACAAGAGATGTTCCATTTAATGAATACAAGAGACAAGCCAAGAAGCGCTGAGTAGACTGTATATACATAATCGTTTTTGCCTTATGTTTCATATGTTATGTATATGTAATTTAATTACTTGTGTGTTAGTTTTAAATTCTTTTAATTTTATTTTTATTTCATTATATGTTATTGTAATGATAACTTTATTCACTGGATTTGACATTTTTCCAGAAAATTCAGTTCAGTTATGTTCATCGTGATAAACAAGCAGCAGTTTGAGACACTGTATCTTTTGCAGACCTAGATTCAGAACTAATGTCAGTTTTGAAGTAAACAACATTTTTTATTTTTTTTAAATTCAATCATATAGTAAGATTTGTTCAGCATAATCAGAGTTGTCCATGGCGTATGTGATAGTCAGCGTGTTGTGTTACTACGCCGATGGAACTAAGTGATCATGTGACCTCATCATGGGGATCTAAATTGTGTTTCAGTCAGGGTTAAAACTGATATTTCATAGTGATTTTATTCAGTTGTAATTCATACCTTTGGCGCTCAAAGGTATTTTTGTTGTTGCCAGTTTGATTTGAATTTTTCTATTTTTTGGAATTAATAATTTATTTTCCCTGGAAACTAATCGTGTGCATTAGAATTCTTGGACAAATACATTTACTGAAATTATTTAGAATTCTAAAGCCGGAATATTGTTCTTGGTGATTCAACAATGAACTGTTGACACTAAAACACAAAACAGGTTATAGAAGATGTCATCGCCTTCCATCTTGGAACTTCATCAGGATTCGAACTGTGATTCACTTAGAACTTTTCAGTGATAGGACTTATATTTATTAATTCTAGGATTAAGTTTGGATTAGATTCATAAACCATAAGTCCTTTTTCCTATATTTACCTTGTTTTTCTAAGGAAATAAATTATGTTGTTAAATTTTACAAAGCTTGTTGGCTTCACTCTTGTCTTTGTTACTTTTGTACGAGCCTAGACACGTAAAACTTAATAAATTTTATTATATCACCCTTTTGTTTTGTATTTAAAGTGTTATATAAACAGGACAGGTGAAATATTATCATGTAAACCAACCATAAACACATGAAAAGACCTAGATTTACAATTTATGATTAAAACTCTACTATCAACACAACATACATAGACATAAAATGTAAAAACTTAAATATTTTGGAAACAGTAGCCACTCATTTGTTTTAATTCTCATATATGAATTCAGCACATCAAAATCCATAATAAATAGTACATTTTATCTCTGAAGCAGACAACTTCTAAAAAATTGTAGACCAGTGTAACCTATCTTTAAAACACTGCTAAAAACATTAGTTGAGAGGTTTCAATACACATCACATGTATCATCAATAACACTGTGCATTACATCACTGCTTTTTGCATGTGAATGTAGCCATTCTAGTGTTAGTGTTCATTCACTGAACTAGATTTTTATTTGATGGAATTTCAAAAAACAACAATGTTGAAACTGATTTTTATTTATTGTAAGTTCATTTAGTAAACTATTAAATTTTGTGCTTTGATTTCACTGCAACTAATCACAAGCTTTCTGCTCATTCTTGAACAAACCTCTGAGAGCCAATTCAAGAAAAATTGAAGTTCACTACAAACATTGGATCTCACTTCTCTATGATGAACCCAATCTATGACAAACAAAGCTCTTTATGCAACATGTATTCATTCTGACTTAAAATAGTTTTTAACTGATTAATTGAAAGCAGATGACCAGACACACGGCTATGAATTTTAGCTCTTATCTGCTTATGAAGTTAGGATCTCCATACCTTTAAAAACATTTATTCTAGCCTATTACTTGATCTGATACAAAAACATAACTAACATGATAACGAAAAATAGGCATCGATTTAACTGACTGTAACAATGCAGCAAACACTTCCAGAGGCTGCAGATCCAAACAGTGGGCACTTAACCATGTTCTCATGGAAAAATCATGTTCTCATGGAAATATCATATTCTCATGGAAATGCTCACAGGTACTGCTTTGATAGCCAATTGACACTTTTCATGGTTGAATACAAGAGGATGTATCACAATTATGATGACTAACTGAAACTAAATTAAAAGATAAAACTGAAACAAATTTCACTGACAAGACTTATTTAGTTGGTGTTTATTTCTTAAAGTGTTGGCACCAGTAGGCACTACCAACATTTTCATTGATTGATTTTTATCATATATTGCTATTTACAGTGTACTGAGAATTGTTTTTGAAAGAACATTTAGCAAAATAATTGACTTCCTACTAAAAGCTGCAAATTTCATGGTGTTAATTCCAAATTTCTGAGCTACAACTGCCATTTTTGATGATAAAATGAGTGAAATATCATGGTTTCATTGACCAATTTTGATTCTGATTCTGTTCATGATCGGCCAATAGGGACCTATTTTGATGGGTATTTTCTATAACAAATAAATGGGATCCAAACCCACTCCTGAATTATAAGTGGGTTGCAAGTTTGTCCAGGTCAGCTGCATACAATGAATAACTAGCTTGTAGACTTGTAAAATATGCCTGTTCTTGATGCTCTTTCAATTGATTTTTTTTTTTTGCTAGTTTTGAAATGGAATAGGGATACTTTATGAATCTAAGTTCTCCCTGAAAAGATTAATTAAAGTAGTCGAGACCTGCTAATCCATAATATAGGGGTGAAGATACATGCCCAGTGAAGAATTGTTATGTACAATACAAAACAGTGTTTGAATACAATGAGAGTATGTACACTTCAGTACTGCTCAGTTACATGTAAATGTTTCTGACTGAACATTTGATCCAAAGTTTTGCTTTCATGAGTGTATTTAATTGTAAGCATCTATTAACTTTATGGAATTCTTAAGTAACAATTGGTACAACACAAAAAGCACAGTATATATGCAGTAAACAACTCTTGATTTGTGATTTGTCTGCCTCAGAAACCATTTATCCATAAACTGAACAGACATTCAAAGTTTAGGAGGAAGAAGTAAAATGGAACTGAAAACAGACCTTGAATGAGCATAATTTATATTCCACTACAGTTGTATCCACTAAAAATCATGAATTTGAAAGGCTGAGAATTATAAAATTGTCCTACTATACATTATTTCCTTTTGATGCCACAGAGTAACACCTATAGTAGTAGGCTTTGGTCACTATTTTAGTACTATAATTCGGGCAGACTTGCATGTCTGATCCATGAATTTCACAAAACCTGTCAGTCTGACTAGAAGTGAACAGACAGGTGCACTTCATAATTTTTTTTTCTTTTTACATTTATCTAAAATACAGCAGTCCCTCATTATAAGAAACAATTTAAGGTCCCTATAAAGTGTTTGCCATGACAAAGCATTCATTATTACAAAAGTATTTGATAGTTACATTTGCCTTTAGGGATACAAATTTGCTATTCATTGTATCAAAGAATTCATAATAGCAAAGTTCATTAAGAAGAAGGACCTATATTATCTGTCCCATTAATAGGAGTCTTGCTTTCATATAATTATGTCTTAGAACAATAAGGGACCCAAAACAGTTATGATAGGTATTGTTATGATGCAAGAATGTTTCTTGGTTGATTGGAAATAGATCTGGATTGGTGCTTTACAGCACAGCAACACAAGTAGGTTATTTAGTGCTGAGGAAACTGAAGTAAAGTGATATGACCAAGAAAGCTGACCTAGGTTGGTCTGATGGTAGGATTCAAACTTGCATCCCCTCAATCATGAGTCTGGCATGCTACCCACTGAGCCAAAGTGGCTCGATTGGAAATATGGCCACGGGCTTTCATTCGATCAACTGGGTCACAATTTTCAAGAGAAATTGCTGAAATTAGAAATTCTGCTAGGGATTTGGGACATTTCCATTGGGATTAGGGCCTATTTATGGTCCTTTGGAATAACTAAAAATATCCCTGTGAATGTTATAATGAAAATGAAAAGAATCAAATATTATCTCAAATAACCTGGGTCAACCAGCTTTTGTTCAAGCCAATGGGATGCAACTTCTAAAATCTGTGCAGATACATTCAATCTGACATAAGTCTTACTTGCAACATTTTTTAAAAACAACAAGTAAGGTTCCAAAAAGGTCATCTCAGACAACCACCACTATTACATGTACCACGATTCCAATCTATTACCTGTATAACTTGTGTCAACTGGCTAAGTTTAAGTTTCAGGAATGCTATCTCCTCCAAAATCTGTGCATAAACCTCAGCATCAATCAGGACAACTTCTCGTCCATCAATGGTCATTGTGGCTACTTCTCCCGGGCCAAGGGTAGACAAGCTACTTGATGGCCTATCACCAATTCCTATGGGCTCAGTGATGGACCTACTGTTAAAGTATGACATCCATGAGAAAGACTTTCAAATCTACAGCAACTTATGAAATTTATTAGAATGGTTTTCCAAATAAAGCATGCTGACATTTGCTTTAATTTACAGTAAGACAGAATATTAATGTCAGCAGCTCCTTCATATTTGTTTTATATTTGACCGTTAATTGTATAAAACTAATAAGTATAAAGCAACAACCTGTACAGACATCTGAAAATGTCAAGAGTAGTTATAAGACAGGAACTGTATATACTCACTCATAAGTCAGCTTTAACAGCAAACTACATAGATCCAGATCTGCTGTCATATCATACACAGGCAGTTCTTGGTATATGAATTTTGTTAGGACTAATCTGTAGAACAAAACAACACAGACCATGATCTGCTGGCACAATATGTGATGGCAGATCTGAGTCTGTATTTTCTGCAATTGGACCCAACATACAAGCAAGTACGTATGGAACATGTATGATGTGCTGTGAATTCACTTAATTTTCACAGGCATCAATTTCAAGGTTTTGCAAGAGTAACATTAATGTCAAAACTTATTGGATTCAGGAGGGGATGCTCTTGTTTCAACTGAAATTTGAAGTATATCATTCAACGGAGTTTTAAATTCATGATTTATAGCAACCATGAATATTGGTACCCCATAAAAATTGGTACCATATGAAATTGGTACCCAATGATTATTGATATCCCATAAAAAATACTGAATTTATCTAGATTTATTTGACTACAACACTTTGGGTTTAGAAGTCTAAGTAAAGAGACCATTTCTGTGTGCTACTGTTGCCATGGCCATCTATTTAGAAGCAAGTGTTATTACATTTTTCAAATTTTAAGAGGTTACAATGGTATTATTTGATTTAGGACCTGATATTGAAAAGTGTTTCAGTGGCATGCTACTAGCATCCTTTCAATTGGAGTATTGTCATTTCAAGACAACTGCCACTGTTTAGTGCCATTTTTATTTAGGACCAACTATAGACATTACAAAAAGTCTTTTGGTGAAACATCATGTTGATATGACTATCTGCTTTGAACGAGCAATGATTACAAGATTTTAAGATGACCACCATAGCAGACATACTGGATTTCAGATCAGCATCATTTTCAAATCAAACCAATCATGAGAAGCAGCAATAACAAGATTTTCAATACTGATGCAATGGTAGCCATACTGGACATTAGCTCTGCATCATTTTCATTTAGGGCCAACTAAGCTTCATGTAAAGGACTTCGGTGAAAATCCTGTTTCAATATTATCATCCATTTATTAGAGTTGATATAAACAAATTTTATAGTAGATTAGTTCTGTTTTTCATTATTACTGTTGCTTTGGGATAGCCATGATGATCATTATCCAGTTGTCTGGTTGCTTTTTAATAGCACTTTTTAAGACCCTTTTGGTTATATTCTGCTGATGAAAGGACACAATGAGAAAGTCATATAATCAGGAGACTTAACAGTAATATTAGTAGCCATGATGAGACCATATTAAATTCAAATTCATGTTATAAATAAGTGCATTAAAGCAAGATTTTTCTGTATTATTGCATAATGTTGTATTTAATATACAACAGACCTTTCTGACTCACTCTAATTTCATCCTATCTGACCTGCTACTGTCCCACTCTGATCCTCTACTTTCACTCTCTTACCCTTTGAAACCATACAAGGAGATAAACTGACCCTCTAGATAAATATCCTAGTCGTAGACCTGAACCTGAAACTTTTGGAACACATAATTCCTACTATTTTCTACAGACTGCATTTAATTACAGACAGGCATCACCCTTCTTTTTGATATGTAGCGTGAAACATATCTAGTAGTGTTCAATACTTTAGGACATTCACAGATCCATATGCTTATATTCCAGTTGAGATTAGAAATGCACACTCTATTTCCTTCTTCCAAACCCAGTATATCCAGTGGCTTCAGAGATACAGCTAAAATAAATAAATTCCTTTGTATGAGGGCCTCAAGGTAGATTAGTTCTTAGCTAATTGTGTTACCCTCTTTAAAGAAAGTCTTTATTATTATTATTATTACTGTATATAAAGTCATGTATAATGAAAATTCAATTACTTTGGAAGTATAAATTTTTGTGGTTTTGCAAAATTGATACTTCTTCTGGGTACTTAAAGTCATGTGTCAAGGAAGACAGTCTTATTGTCCTCATCTACTGATTAGTGTTTGTTGGGTCTTAGTTCATAATTTATGGCAGCCTTGAACCCCATGAAAATTGGTAGGGTCAAATAAAAAAAATATATGTGGTTCTGGTTACCTGACTGACCCTATTTTGAACTGCTGACCCTAATTTTTTTAAACAACAAAAACAACAAACATTTGGAAAAAAGAAAAGTTTTGGGAGTACAAAAATTAACAAAGGGATGTAACCAAATCAAAGTTAAATTCTGAATGCAAATGATGCCTTTTTCCTAGTTTATGCTTCAATTAAATCTATCTGGACCAAAAGAAAGAAACAAAAAAAAGTTTGTACCAACCTATCTAACATACAATTTTTCAAATGTAACCAGAAACATGCATTTTTTTTAATTGGCCTAACCAACAGAAAATTAAATATTGCCCTCAAGAAAAACAAAAAAAACCCCAAGTTCTTCAATGAAACTGACACTCTACAAACAGAATTTGCAGAAATTCATGAAGACTTTCTTCCCCATTTTCTTATTTTTTACTGCCACGTATTGAAACCATCTTTGACATTCTTTAGAAATTCCAACATACCAACTGTGGTAAAAAAAATATTTTCTTATGTATCTGAGTTAACATGTTCACAAAATAATTGCGGTACAAAAAAAAATGTCATCACTTTTTACTTTGAACGTGATATCATGGATAGTTTACTGAACTCGTCTCAGATATTGTGAAGATGTGCGTACATGCTAAGTTTGGTTAAAACACTATTATTTAAAATAGAAAACAAAATTAGAGCAAAAGTCCTTCATACTGACTGACATTCCACTGTCTAAAAAGAATTTACAGGAATCCAGGATAAGATAAGTCCATTTCTTCATTTGATCTGTTGAGTATAAAAACCATCTCTGATATTCTGGAGTGAAAACAAGACTTTCAAATTGGCTACTGTGACGTGCATACTGGATGTCAGATTGGTAGCAATTTTAATTATAACCAAATCAGACATAATTATAAGTCTTTTCGTGGAAACCCCATGTCCATTTGACCATCCATTCAGGATGGGTAGTGATAATAAATTTTCCAAGACTATTATCAGGGCAGCCATATTTAATGTAAGGTTGGAAAAATTTTCCTTTAGGACCAACAAGATCTCATAAGAAGCCTTTTTGTGAACCCCATGTAAATATGGTCATCCATTAAGGAGAAGCAATACAATTTTCATTCAGGACCAACCAGACACCCTAAGAAGTCTTTTGGTGAAAACTCCGGTCAATACAACTTTCTGTATAGGAGTACATTTGCAATATCAAAATTTTCAAGATGGCAACTGTGGTAGCCATACTAGATGTCTGAGCTAATACGATTTTCTATCAGAACCAACTAGACATCATATGAAATTATTTAGTAAAACCCCCATGCTATCTGTCCATAAGGAGCAACTACTGTAAAACAAAAATTTTCATTAGGGCCACTGTAACAGCCATATTGGATATGCATGTGGCACTCTTTTCATTTAGGACCAACTTGACATTATAAGAAGTCTTCCGGTGCAAATCCCATTGTTACGTATATGTAATTAAATTGCTTGTGTGTTAGTCTGAAAATTCTTTTTTATTTTATTTTTGTTTCATTACATTTTATTGTAATGATTATTGCAGGGTTTCAAAATTCTTTTTCAGTAATTCTGTTTATCTAAGACGTAAAACGTATTACATTAGTAATATTTTTAGTTTACCTTGGTCCGCAGTAGTGTAAGCGCTACGCTAATACGATTGGCTGTTTTCAAGGTCCTTTTTCGGCCTATGTGTTAATCTGAATAAACAATGTTTTATTTTTAAATTTATTTTAGAATGATAGTCTAGTTCTTAGATAGGGCTACGTGCAATTTGGCAAATATCTTATTGCTTATTTCAAGTGTTAGGAGACCACGTAGTCTGTCTCGCGAGAACGGGATGATAATTCGGGTGAATATATAACCCTT
Organism: Megalonaias nervosa; assembly: GCA_016617855.1. NCBI lineage: Eukaryota > Metazoa > Mollusca > Bivalvia > Unionida > Unionidae > Megalonaias > Megalonaias nervosa. Next base: position 10,006 of record JAECUM010011666.1, on the reverse strand, counting down.
TCTGAGCGCTCGTCAGTCAGTTGTATTCTTGATACCTAGAAGGCTGGATAGGTTATTTTGTTGTTGAAACCAGATTGTTTTAAAATTCATTTGTGTTTGAAATTTAATAATTTATTCTCTAGAAAACCAAATGAGTGTACTGTTTTATAAATTCTGGGAGAAAGAAATTCAGTGGAAATTTATTCTGGAATTATTCGGAAACATAAACTGTGATTCAATTGAGGAATTGTTGCTATTCGTATATAGACCACATCTGACATCATCGCCTTCCATATTTGAACGTCATCAAGATTCAAACTTGGATTCTAATAGAACTATTTAGTGACAGGACTTGTACTTTTCATTCATAGGATTAAATTTTTTATTATATTCACAAACCGTAAGTCCTATTTTCCAAATTTTACATTGTTTTGTAGGGAAATAAATTATTTTTTTAAAATATACAAAGCTTGTTGTCTTCACTCTTTTCTCGTTATTATTGTATGAGCCTACACGTAATGCCATGTCAATACTGCTTTCATTCTGGAGTAGTGATTATTAACATCAGATTGATGCCATTTTCATTTAGGGCTAATTGAACATTGTGCAAAGTCTTGGTGAAAACTCCATGCCGATATTACCATTCATTCTGGAGGTATAGTGATAACAAGATTTTCAAGATGTCCACTGTTGTGGCCAAATATTGGACATCAATTCAAGACCGTTTATGTTTAGTTCCAACTAAACATCAGAAAAAGTCTTCTGGTGAAACACCATGTCAGTATGACTTTCCACTCTGAAGTAGTGATAACAAGAATTTCAAGATGGCTGATGTTGCAGCCATACTGGCTGTCAGATTGGCACCATTTTCATTACATGTGGGACAAACATGATATCATAAGAAGTAGGTGTAGCTATAACAAGATTTTCAAGATGTCTAAGCAGTACCATTTTCATTTAGGATCAACTAGACCATGGGATAAATATGTATGTAAAGATTCATGGCAATCCTCCAAGTAGTTTAGGAGGAAAAGAAATAGCAAACTTTAGCACAATTTTGTGTAGCTCAGACATGGTCAGATGACGGAAAGAATAAAAACAGACAACACCATAAGCTATTCTCATTTTTGACCAGTAGAGCTAAAAACGAATAACAGCTATATGTAGTTCCAAGATGCACACACTATTTTGTCACATGGCAGATATTAGCTTGAAACATTCCTTTTATATTAATAAAGGCTGGAATATTTTCCAAACATCAAGCAGTATCCTGTTAATGTAATACAGCGTCAAGATGAAACAGACTTCTCTTGTTATTTTGCTTTTCATGTCTAGTGCTGTTACAAGTATTTCTGTACTACATATGCATCTGCCAAACAGAATTAGCAATGACCAAAATACAGCGCACATGTAGTAATCTATTAGAAGAATACATGTAAGCCTAACAACTTCCATGTTTTGTTTATTTTTCATGACAGATTTTACAGCTTGACTCAGTACCAGGAAGTCCATGTACAAACTGCCAAAAACTTGATTGACGACATTTTGCTACTTATTCACTTCAATTTTTTTTGTGTCTATTTTCTAAGGAACATATTTTAATGGATATATATATATATATATATATACATACAGTGAAACTCCTCCAAAAATGAAAACCCTTGAGACTGAAATTTTTTTTCAGTTTTGAGAAGTTTTTGGTTTACTGAGGCTTTTGAAAATGTGCTTGTGCCAAAGCCAAGTAACAGTTTATCCTTAGTGATCATGAAGTTTTTTAATCTCTTTTATACGCTAGAAGATTTCTGGATATGTTATATCAATGCCAGGTGGCTCAGAACATACATTTTCATTATAATATTCATCACTTTCATCATTGGCCTCAATGTTCTTATGAAACCGTGACACAAGTTCAAATTCACGTGACTCAGAAACATATCAAGTCCATGTGATGTTGCATAGTCAAAGTACATGATTTGTCTCTCTTGCCGATTTATCTGTTTGTTTACATTATTTATCCATTTAACAAATATCTCTGCAGTCATCTATGATTTCCTGTTAGCTATGTATGTCACTAGCAAGTTTGTAACATTAATGTCCTTAAAGCAGCAGGGTGTAGGAACCTTGCTGATTAGAAGTGGTTTCAATTTCTCACCTGTGGCACTGCATGCAAAACATCACCATTGTAAGTGAAAACAAATGACAGTCACAGTTACTTAAATACATATATGTAATGATTTTTCTCTACTGATAATAATTTGAATGAAACTGACTTTTAGAATACTGCTTTGTTGGTATACATCGGCAAAGCATCAAAAGCGAGACCACATGCCTGGCTAATAAAGCCCTGATATTTAATTTAAAAAACAAGTAAACAATGTTCTATTAATCATGTATACAAATGAATAGCATCAATCACAATTAGATAATCAGCAAATAAATTTTAACATAGTCTTTCTTAAATGGCTTACTAACAAGCATTTAGTTATTAATACATGTAATTAGCCTTCAAAGACGGTTCTCTTGTATGGTGCAAAGACTTCAGATTAGCAAATTGTCAGCCCTAATTTGTGGTGTTATTAATACATGTAATTAGCCTTCAAAGACGGTTCTCTTGTATGGTGCAAAGACTTCAGATTAGCAAATTGTCAGCCCTAATTTGTGGTGGCATAACTGTCAAGTGTTGTTTAACCATGCATGCCCTGGGAACATTTTTCATTATATATATATATATATATATATATATATATATATATATATATATATATATATATATATATATAGGTAAACTTGTTATACTTAAAATGAGGATACTTCATACATTATTATCATTTTGTATTATGTAGTTCAGCACATGAAAAATCTGTAGTCTTAGATACAAGTCTTCAAATTCAGAAGTCTAGGTAGTTATACAGAGGAAGTGAGTTTAACAGTAAAATCTTCTAACAAGAAGGCCATGTCCTGCATGTCAAGCCCATAATTAAAGCATTGCTGAAAAGCTTTAAGCAATAGTTGACAATAATGCTACCACAAGAAAAATAACTACGTCTTGCTTCCTACTAATGTGGACCGAACAGAAATCTATAAAAAATACTAGTAACAAAAATGAAATTTCTGCAATCCTAATGAAAAATTACTTACTCCTGATTAATCATTATTCCCTGGTGAATGCAGCTGAAGCTGAAGCCAAATGGTAGCTATACTGCCAATTCTTCCATATACATGTACTGTTATGTACTCACATATAAGTCTGGTCACACTGCAAACAACACAGACCCTCATCTGCCACCACAAAATGTTTGTTCTACTGATTACCCTTAATAAACTGCATAGACCTAGATTTACTGACTCAGTGAACAATGGCAGATATTGGTCTATACAGTTCGCAGTCAAATCCAACTTAAATGCTAGCATATAGTGTATACATGTAAAGAGATGGTCTGTGGAGCAAGCTTGCAAGTATTAAAGCAGATCATATTATTTTTCCAGCATAAATTTATATGACATTGTATATATTGTAAGCATCATAGCCAAACTGATGGGGTTCACTAAAATATATGATGAAAACCAAAACAAGAATCCTGGACCCTGTTAAAATTAGAACTTGAACCCCATAAACGAAATGAGTATGGATAACATGCAAAATGTGAAAGAGAAGGCTGAGGGAAAATGCATGCAATGGTAAATGCCAGCAAAAGATAACAACAAAACTTAAAATGTAATCAAAAAGGAAATTGGAATAAAATAAAGTGGCAATAGGCAGTATTAAATATAAATGTACCTTTAAATTCTAAGCAGATTATAAGTATATTCATCACTATGGAGATCTGTATTTACCAAAAATTACTCCACTTAACAAACAAAACCTATATCTTGCTGCATTGTAAAATTTACACCACACAACTAAAGATCCATAGTACTGAGAAAAAACCCAGCAACTATATAATACTAGCTAGAACCAAACTTAACTATGCACCATAACCACTTAAGTACTATAATCACAATCTACAAGTCAGTGACTTGACCCATATGTTATTGCCAAAAAATGTATAAATCTTACAGAGTAAAAATCATTATAAAGTAAATTGATATTCGAACAGCAAGAAAATCAGTTAGAACTGACATTTAAACCTTTCTTAATTGTACTGTATCTTAATCATAATCAAAAACTGTTTAACCCTGTCTATATTTTTGTATGCACACATAAGACATTATGAGAGGTATTCATGGTTTTTCTGTCACTAATTGATGCATTCAGGAATGATTCAAGGTCCAAATCTACAACAGTCAGAATGATAAGGATGATTTTTGTTCTATATTCCAATACATTAATGTGGTAAAAATGAATGTTTTAACAGCTGTATTCAAATGATATGCCTAATGATTTAAATCTCTCTTGGATATTTAGCACGAATGAAAAATGACTTTAATTAGTTTGTAACTTAAAACTGACATGTGCAATGTACCATATATAATCATGTACAAGTCCAACTACAAACAACACAGACCCTGATCTGCCATTCCATAAAGCACCAGTAGATCATGATCTATGCTGTTTCTTCTAGTAATTATTCATAACATACTGCAGAGACCCAGATCTGCCACTGTATTATGTGTTAGCTGGTCTAGGTTTGTGCAGGTTGCAGTTGTACATGATTTATAAGCATGTTTTATATATATATATATATATATATATATATATATATATATATATATAATAAACATGTCAAATTTTCTGAAAATAGAATCAAATGCATATTTGAGATTTCATAGTTTTGTTACTCTCTTTACCTGCTCAGTTTCAAATACAGTGAGAGACTCTTAAGGTAAGAAATGTGGCATGTAAGAAAATATTTTTATTTTCAAATTTCATCTTGCATATAAAAAAGAGATATAAAACTATACACATTTATGCAGGTCTTCAAAAGAATACATTTCAATTCATAAACTGAATATTAACTGCTATATAGTGACATTAGGTTACATGTAATTCAAAGTTTTTTTTATAAGATTTTTTTTCTTTATTAAAAATAACAAATTCACATTTTCAATATTATTTAACTTTTCTTTTAAAAAATCAGATGTCCTATTGAATAAAAGTTCAGAGAAGGGAAAGAAACTGATCAGCGACCTTGACCGTGAAGATAAAACCATGACTGTGATATAAGAGATGCTGTCAGTTGAGAAGCAGAAGTGTACCATGCACCCAGAATCTCAAACAAGTTTTCAAATGAAAGAAGGAATACAAACAACCTGTGACTCTGACCTTTACTATAGAACTCCAAATATGAAATGCAATACATCTTCTAGTTACAATATGTAAATGCACCAAATTCTATTAATTTATCTTCAACAGCTTGTAAGTTTGAGCATGAAAGGGAAAATGCTACTGAAACCTAAACTAATTGGCCTGACCTTGACCTCCTTGAAGATAGGACCCCAAATGTGATACATGACAAACACAGAAAAGTTATCACCTAATTATAAATGGTTTTATTATTTTATACTGGAAAGGAAAGCACAAGGGAAAACTTAAAATACTAAACCATGACTTTGACCTTCAAGACAGGTCTTCCAATAAGGTGTGTGATGTGTGCTAATAATGATATATAAGGCCAAGTTTCATTTCTTAATCTCAAACATAACTTTTACTATAAAGAGGAAATGCAAGTGTGATGAAAAACTTTCATGACCATGACCACGGTACACTAGACAATTTCTAAAGATAATGTATAAATATACAAAGTATGAAATGGCTCTGGAGTTACAGAGTGGAAGAAATTGTGATGGAGAACTTCAAAAACACTGACCTGTGACCTTGACCTTGAAAAGCTTTTAGACAGTATGGGATGAAACTTGGTATACATATACATATATATCATTAGAAGATGTGTACCACACATATCTACTACAGAACTCAGTACATCTACTACACACAACACATCTTCTAATCATAAAATACCTGTATACCAAGCTTCATCACTTAATCTGTAAGAGTCCTAAAGTTTGAAAATAGGATCCCTAATGTGGTATGTGACAAACCTTCTAATGATGATAACGATGATGTGGATGGGTGTATATATATTACACCCAAATTTCATCCCTCAATCTTGAACAGCTCTAGCATTATTGAGTCAAATGAAATGTGAGAGAAAACTTTTAAAAAGTGACCAAGAAAACAGGACCCCAGTGTGGAACATGACACATCTTCTTATCATGTATAACTACACTAAGTTTCATCCCTTAATTTCAAATGGCCTGAAAGCTTTAAAGCTGAAACAAAAGTTTAATGGAAACTTAAAATACTCAGTCAAGACGTTATCTTGATGATTGGAGCCCCAATGAGATATCTAAAGCACTTTCTGATGATGATGATGACAATGATGATGATGATGATGATGGTGGTGGTTAATTAGTGTACGAGTAAACCAAGTTTCAACACTTATTTTCAAGCAGCCTTAAAGCTATAGGGCAGAAATAAAAGTGTGATAATCAGAACATAGATACAATGGGACAATAACTACACAATTTCTTGTGTTCATATTTTAGATTTTTGTTCAAAAATATATCAATTTAAATTGTTATAAATTCAGATTTTAAAATTTTTCTTTCCTTTTGAAACAAAGTTGTCAAATTATAACTCATTGCAGTTGCCATTTAAAACCTACCAATTAGTTTTATATACTTGACACATGAAAGAGAAATTTATCGCTCAAAAGACAAAAATAGCTTCAACTTTTAATTAAGCATCATTGTTACCTTAATCTCTAATAGCAAACCTGAATTTTTCAGATTATAAGGTTCAAAATATGATAGAGAAGCGTGGTTGATGGAATATAATAATTTTGCTTTTTTCTAATGACTTCAGCCCCAAAGAAATGGTGCATCTGCTAACTTGTAAGACTGACCACAGGACCTCACCAAAATACAACAAATGAACCCGAGAGATCCTGGACACCTCCTTTATAAAACTTTACTCAAGATTTTGAGTAATAAATGTTGCTCAAGAATTGGAAATGTAATTACAATTAACAAATTCAGTCCTTGTATTGGTCCAAATATTTTTGTACAAGACTGGAATCGAGTAAATTTTATGACAAAGGAGTCACGATTATTACTAAGACAATCTTGATACTTTTCTTCTGAAAAACCATCTATTTAAAAAAAAAAGCAATCTTAAGTGGATTTCAAGTTGGGAAGATCATTGAAAGAACCTAAAGGTACATTTCATACCTGACCCATTAAAGCACACTGATAAAGAAATATTTCTCTGAGTAAAGTCTATTGATTTTCATTAGATGTTTGAAGTGTTTAGTAGTCTTCTAGACAAAGGATATTTAATGGCTATTTAAAAAAATGGAGGCAAAGGGTTGAATTACTGATAAAAGCATACAGAATATAATTATCATTCCTGTATTTTACACAAAGATATCATTTAAAATATCAAATTATGAAAAATCTGACCCGCCTCCATTAATCTCCATTTCTGCTACACCTACATGTATTAACTGCATATTTAAAATAAATCAGTCCGTAATCTTTGGGGTATCTTCACCACTCTTTCTTCATACTTTTGTTAAGTGCAAAACACTGGAAACTTACAACAGATAATTAGATTATGACTGAACAAACTTTGAAGAGTCTAACACATAAATAATTAAGAACAAAATTCATTAACTTATTAAAATTAGCTCATCAGTGTGCTTTACTTTTTCCATCTTACCTTTGTTGATGAACTATTAAGCTCTTACCTAGTTTGTGTAGACCTACCTGTATTCAGCTGGTGAAGGTAATGTAGATCTATGAATAGCTTGCCGAATTTTATCAATATTTGCTGTTGTCTCCCCTCGACTGTCCTTACCACTTGAATCTGACTTGGCAGTTCTGCTTCCACCTTCTAATCCAGAAAAATCAAATTTAAATTCAAACGTATCAGAAGAATAATATTCAACATAGCAGTTCCGTAACTTTTGAGAAAAATCATAGCTGCTTCCTATAGCAAAATCAACAGAATCAAAAGTAGCTAAAGGTGCATTTATGCTTAATTCATCTCCGAATAAATCAGATGCTTCACTTTTAGTTCGATCCATACAGGTCATCATGGAAGCTGCAATATCAAGACTGTCAGCAGACTTCCAGGACAATCTGTGATTTTTTCTACCCTTATTGTTACCTTTCTTTAAACTAGATTTCAGTATAAAAGTCTCAGACTTCCGATTCGGATTATGCTTTAAAAGCCTGGGAAACTCACCATGGACATCATCTAAATCTGAATCTGGAGTAGGAGTAAATGTGGAACAAGTCTGAACATAATCACTAGTTGATGACTGCATGTGCAAATTCAATGGCAAATTCAACACCCTTCCTGTCTCTAACCGTTCATTTAAAGGTTCTTGTTGTTTGGTTGAATCTTTGCCATTATACCAATCACTGTTATGTTGGTATTTGACACAACCAGTATTTTGTTCATATTTTAAACCTATAGCATCATCTGGAGAACATGGTATAGGCTCCACCACAATTCCACTATCTGACTGTGTCACTGTATTTTCAATTGGAACAGCATCCATATAATCCATCTTACATGTCTCTGCATCCTCAGGAACTCCAGAGTTATCTTGGATCAAGTCCTTACTACTTGGATTCACATTCTTATTAGCATCCACACCAATGCTAGTTTGAGGAGTCCTGTTTTCATAATCCTCACTGGTCTGGACAGACTCATATCCATCTTTTTTTGCATGACCATTTTGCTGGTGATTGTTGGATGTGACCTTTTCATATGGAAGGTGGTCATTAGAGGACATGTCAGTCCCGCGACCTGTCTTGGAGTAACAGGCACCCATCTGTACGAATGTCAGTCCCACTCCATCCTATACCAAGGTCAGTCTGTGATTAATCTGAAAATATGAAGTAAAATTGGTTTGTTTTTCATTTCATACTATTACAAGCAATACCAGTACCTCTGAATTATCAAGTCTTCTTAAATGCATTATTGGATAACTTATGGTCTACTGCAATGTGCACAAGATCCATTACATGCAACGCTGTACCTGAACTCTGAAAAAAGAACTGTTTTGAAACTAGAAAAATGTTCAATTAACACAAATGCCCCACCACATTGCATAAAAATGGACCTCAATGCAAAACTTGACAAGCTGAAGGGACAGACAGAGAAGAGTAATATTAAATACCTAGGTTCTGCATGCTTTCAAATAATCTCTCATTGAGGACAAAACATGCTCATGGTCTGCATTCTGAATATAACCAAAGATGTTCACACTATGGGTCATGACAATGTTTATTGAAGGATGTTCACACTATGGGTCATGACAATGTTTATTGAAGCAGAAACAATTTTCTATCAGCTTTGGAGTGGTAATGGACACAGGACAGATGTAGGACCCTGGGTATGAGCTCCAATAATGACAAATACATTTTTGAATGTAAAATAGGATCCACCTCCAGAGCTGGTTACTTACAATTAAATTGGTAAAACAGAAATGAAACAAATTATGGACATTAAGAAAGTACAAAAATGAAGGGATTTTCTTGCAGGTGGGGTTGGGTTGATAAAACCATTTTTAATGATATAATACTCATCTGTTGCTATTGCATAGCTGGTAATTAACCAAGTGGAAAATACCCTGACCATATGAAGAGAATTAGTCCTCCCATTAGGTTTAACCAGAACAATGGATCACCTCACACACACTGAATAGTATACATATTGACTTTCATTCTTTCCCCAGGGAACAGCCTATCCTAATGGGACATCAGTGCAGGGAAAAGGAGGGAATCTGGCAATAGCAACAAGTAAATATTAAATCATTAAAATTAGCCCCCCCCCCCCGCCTTAAACTATATTTTAGTATCAGTAATACCATACCTGTTGCTATCGCATAACTGAATTTGTCAATTTGGTAGAAAGCTGATGATCCAACAACTGGCAAATATGTAATGACAAACACAATACTCTCAGAGTGTGTGTGTGTGTGTGTGTGTGTGTGTGTGTGTGTGTGTGAGAGAG